>JAWLRI010000126.1:0-29602 GCA_034781795.1 Crypturellus tataupa
GTACCGCGGGGCGCGCGGCGGACGGGGCCCCAGCGCGTCGCGGTGTCACCTTGGCGGCCGCCTGCGCCCTGCGCTGCGGGCCGGCTCTGCTGGCGAGCCAAACGCCAGGCTGGAGCGGCTGTAGCTCGCTGCTGGCGAAGCGCCTGGGAATCGGAGCGCCTTGTGGCGTTCGTTTGGGGCAGGCTGTGGTTGTGGGGGAGCCCCTTGCCGGGGAGGGCTCGTGCGCCGGCCGCGTGCCGCGGAAAGGGACTTACTGCCTCTCCGTCTGTCTCTCTCGCAGCTGCAGGCTGATGTGGTCCCGAAGACGGCAGGTAAGGCCGCATCCGCAGGGTTTTATGCCTTGATTTATGGTTTAGATTGTGATTTGATGGAAAGAAGTTCTGTTACTTTCAGATGTTATTTCTGTGTTCCTTTCTTGCTTTTTAAATATAAAAGTGTCACCTAAATGTCAAAAACTGTGCTGCTAAGGTTATGATTTCTTGTAGACTTTTTTTTTTCAGATAGTTCTGCTTTATCACTTCTGAGCAAAGACAGACCTGCCTGTATGTTAGGCCATCAGTGATGTATAAATATGGTTGGGCACCCGTTAGTTTTCACTAAAATCAGACCCCCAAACAAATAGAGAAGGGTCAACCAAAGGGGTAATGGCCCTTAGAGACTGCTAAGAACACACATGGTTTGTTCTTGTCACCGGCTGATCATGCACATGTGTTAAAGCTGGTTGTGTTTTTGATAGCTTTTCCCTTCACGTGCTTCCTTTCTCACCACTTCCAGTGGTCCTGAGAAATGTGCTGTTTTGTTTTGCCCTAGTTGGTGAATATCCGATGAGAAAAGCATCACTTTCCCAATTAATAGAGAGACGGAAAACCTAAAAGGCAGGAAGTGAAGTCTTAGACTTTGAGAATTCCTTGTTGTTGTGTTTTAGTTAAAAAATCTCAGCAAAATGGAAGTGAGAATGAGGATTGCATTTGCAGCTGGTTCTGAGGATAAAAACGAACTATTTCCTCAGCTTTATACTAAATTATTTTTCGAAGATGAAACAATTAAAAGATCAATAATTCCCTGAAGGTATAACAAACTTTTGAAGAATGTGAAGCCAGGACCTATTTAACTGTATTGAATTTGAACACATTATATGTAAAATGTGGCAACATATTACTTTTACCTCTTGTTTCACAGAAAACTTCAGAGCTCTTTGTACTGGTGAGAAAGGTTTTGGGTATAAAGGATCCACTTTTCACAGAGTGATTCCTTCATTTATGTGCCAGGTAATGAATTTTGGTTTTTTTTCTATGAAATTTTCACATGTTTTATAGGTAGATAGCTGTAGAATTAGCTGGCTAGGCTGGTAGTAGCACCTGCTGTAACCTTGGCTGCCTATAGAGTAAAGACAGGAGTGTGGCTTGTATTTCTGATCTTTGCTCTGTGCCTGTTGATTAGCATTTCATTTGTACAAGCAAATGCAAGTTCTATATGGAGTGGCTTAAAGTGACTTAAGGCTCTGGGTTTTTATAGAGCAGTAAACTTTATTATGGGGCATATTTGGCCAAGTGGCACTTGGGAGAAGCTTGTGTGTAGAATTGCAAACAATTCCTTGTGCTGTAAGTGAACTAAGAGCAATGTTTCCATTTTGTATTCCTAATGGCATAATCTGTTCAGAGCAGATAGGGATTTAAAAATGTGTGCGGTTTGTGGAGTGTGTGTGTGTGTGTGTGTGCGCGCAGCTTTTTTCTTCTCTCTGACCTTCTCTCTAATGGGGAAGAGAAGAGGAAGGGGAAGCCAAGTAGGCTGAGATATATTTTGAGGATGGCAACTCTAAAGAGGATTTTGTTTGTAACAGCAATTCTGATCGAAAAGATGAATCTTTTTAAATTCCTGTAAAAAGACCATGCTTAACAGCAGCTTTCTTTTTGCTTGTTTACTTTGTTGTGTTTTTTTTTTTTTTTTTTAACCCACACTGCTTTTGGCAGGTGGACAGGATTTCTGTCACTATAGTGCACTGCATTATATGATTCCTGGTAACCCTGCCTTCCCTTAAATGAAACTAGTTTTCAACAATGTTGTTTTGTAGGGTAGCTTTGAAAGGAGTTTGAGAAGGAGGCCATAGTAAACATACTTTCTTTATTAAGTCGTGACCTTGTTGTCCTCCTACTTATTTATTTAAGATTAAAAATAGACTGCTCTGAGCGAGAGACCTGTTATCATGCTATGACCTATTTATGAGAAGAGAAAGGGGAGGAGTGTGCTGTAAAGGACTCTTCTTGCATTTGAAATGTGAATCAGGTTTTTAATGTGCTAAGATAGAGCTAAAGTGTGGAAGCCTTGCTGGGTTCTCGAATATATAATGTGTTATAAATATACCAATCCTAATCTCAGTTTTGCCAAGTCAGTTCATATTTATGAAACTATGTGCAAGTAAGTCCTCATTGCCTGACTGTTTTGTCCCTGCGAATGTAGGTGGGGGGCTCTGATATGAGGAGATGATGAATTAATGTTTGTTGTTGTACTCATTACATAAGTGGAAAGAGTGTCATCAGTTTCAACTGTTTTAAAGCAGGAGTAAACAGGAGAGGCACCCTGCTTGTTGAGGTAGTGTGTTAAAGTGACTCAGGGTGCTGGCATGCCCTAATTGGTGCTGTCACCTGCAGGCCCTGGCCATTCAGGTGCCTCTGAGTGACACCCAGCGTGGGATTTCGCAGGAATTGCGGGGACACCACGTGTAGGAGATTGCTCAAGGTGACACCAGGAAGGTGACCATCATGTGAAACACTGGGGATGGGCTCTTGGTCGCCAGGGTGGGTAGTGCTGCTGCTGGGAGAAGGCCATGGATTGCTGCAAGAGAAGTCACTGTTTGTTACTTGGAGCGGGTGGTTGTTTTCAGTAGTGCAAGTCCTGATACAAAATAATTCCTGTGTGCTAGTAAAGCTAATAGCTGGTTCTGTTTCAGGGTGGTGACTTTACAAACCATAATGGGACAGGTGGGAAATCCATCTATGGCAGCAGGTTTCAAGATGAAAATTTCATACTGAAGCATGTAGGACCTGGTAAATCGCCATTTTTTTTATCTTACTTCTGTTGACTATAGCATATGATACGTTGTCATAAAGAAATATTTAAAAGAATAGGTATTTTAGATATGTGAGGCACTTTGTAATTACAAAGGTATTACTGAGGTTTAGCATCACTAGTGTGACTAGTGGCAAAAGTCTGCTCACTGTGGGTGACACTGCCGCTTTGTGCTTGACTATGCAAAATAAGTAAAATTAGCTTGTTTTACCTAAAAATATTACCAAGTTCTAACTACTGCTTTTAATCGACTTATGTAAGTCAGTCTGGGATTTCTTATCTACTACTTAACACAGGCAGGTCCTTTTTAGTTCAAGTTAAATCTGGAAGCTTTAATGTAAACTCATCCGTAAGAATATCTGATTGAATCTATAGCCTAGTTTGGATTGTTACTTTTTCATCCCAAGAAAGTGCTGCTGTTGAGTTTTGAGCCAAAGTTGCCTGCTATTAATCCAGTTCCAGATTTGTACAAGTACATACATTGTCAGCCTCATTTTGGAGGAAGGAGCAGAGACCTTGGGCTGGGGGGAGTAATAAAATAGAGGTCAGCGTTAGAAATAAATGGGAAACGATGTGACCACTACTACTTCTCCTCCGTGTCTGGTGTTGGTATTACTATTAGCCTAAATCTGTAGTAGAAAACTGCTGTCTTCCCTGCAATTAGACCAATGTAATAAGCTGCTGCTCTTCTAGGTGTCCTTTCAATGGCCAACGCAGGACCCAATACCAATGGATCTCAGTTCTTCATCTGCACTGCAAAAACTGACTGGTAGGTTTTCAACCTGGACTATTAGCCCAATGAGTTAATGCCTGGATCCAGAGAGTTTGGAGGTGTTTGGTTTGTGTTTATTTTCTACATTACTTGACCTACAAAGGAAATTGTATTGTTTGGTGCAAAGTGAGAGAAGGGTGGGGAGGGTAACAATTTGCTTTATGCAGACCCTATGCAGTGTTATCTCAATTTCCCCTCCCCTGCTTTGGGATGTAGTGGTCTGCCTCTGCTTTAGCTTATGCCCATTTCTTTCAGTGCTGTACTCACCCTTATCAAGATTTTCCATGTTCTAAGTGTAAAGTAGAACCTGGTGAATCTAATGGTTTGTTACAGAAATTGAAAAATACTGAATTTAAATAGTTAGCAGTAAGTTCACAACCTGGAATCTCTTTCATAAGATTCATTCTAAAAAAGATAATGTTTGGGACAAACTGAAGTTATAGGGTATGCTGTTGTAACATTTGCAAGGTTTCAGGAGTGCATTTGCAGCATTAGTGTGGCATTCAGAGCATGACCTAGCTTAGTGCCACATCCTAGCTGCTCATAGGATATTCTTTGCTCCTTCTGTTGTCTGGAGCAATCTGGAAAGCTTTAAGCCAGTGGGTTTCAAGCAGAACAAGTCTACTATCCCTCATAAGGATAATGTGGTCCAGAGCTAAATTTATTTTGGTCACTTGCAAAGCAGTTTTTCCTTTTCCTTCATCAGAGTTGATCAGCAGGTGACCACTATTAAAGATCTGCTAATATACTTTCACAGAGCTTAGTTTGGTTTAGGCTTTCTATTATTATTTTAAGTAAGTCCGCCTTTGTTATTTCTGTTACAGGCTAGATGGAAAACATGTTGTTTTTGGGCATGTAAAGGAAGGAATGGATGTTGTGAAAAAAATTGAGAGCTTTGGCTCAAGAAGTGGGAAGACCTCCAAAAAGATCGTCATTTCTGACTGTGGCCAGCTGTCATAACCTGCTACCTACTACTCAGGACAACTTAAATACTGTGAAAAATGATTTATAAAACATTTCTGATCTCCTGAGCAGCACCTATGGGGCCATTTACCTTTGGACCTTTTTATCATTAACATTTAATTATGAGGCTATTTAACTTGGTCCTGTTTTTATACTTCTATTGAATGGTACTAATTAGAAGCAATAATCAAAACACTTCAGATGAACTATCTTGGTAGTGATTGCTGCACTGGTTTGATAAAGAGCCAAATTGCATTTGGAAAGAAGTGCAGTTACCCAGAAACATGTTACTGCAGTGTTGGTGGTGTTCTTAAATTTTTGTATGATTCGGCTGTTAGAATCAGTAGTGGAGCTGGCAACTAAATTAACTGTTCAAGAACTGTCCACTTTCTTTGGTGCCAATAAATGGATACTCTGCTGTAGGTCTCATTGGAAAGCTGCATCTTCTGGTGTTCTTAAGGCTATCTGCAACAGGACTGGAACACGGTTTCTGACTAAATCTAAATTTGGGTCCATTTAAGTCAGTATAATCAATGTGTATAATTATTGGGTTTTTTTGTGCCAGTTAATTTATGCAGTCTCAGACCACTGGTTCCTTTAAAAATGAAGTTTTTCCATATCTGCTTCAATGGAGCAATTTCGATTAAGTAAATTCCTTAAAGCTGAGTCAACCCTACTGCCCTAGCTCTACCTGTTGATAAGGCTGTAAACTAGCCAAAACTAATCATGGGACTTCTTTAGTTGGAGCTGTGAACTGAAATACTGCTCTACTCTGAGGCCTGATTCTGTGAAGAGTGCAGTACAGCTCTCAACAGTAGGGTGTTTCAGCACACTTAAAGTAAATTAAGGGTATACTGATTTTGCTTGAAGGTTAATTTTTTTTTTTTTTGGTGTGTGTGTCCTGCAAACTTGAAGCAGTTTGGGAATTATTTCTCAGGCCTCATAACAAGAGCTATAATTCACCATGTAATCACAGAGCCTCACTGGTGCAACAGAATCATGGGGGTTTAACCACAGGTGAAAGAATTGGGTAAATGCATTTCTTTTATATAAACTGCTATATCTTGTGTGGAGCCTTTGAGCAATAAGAGACACTAGAACTTCACAGTATCACTTTTAGAATCACTAAAGCTGTCAAGTATTAATGCTGTGGAGAGGGGAAAAAAACACATACTTGAATATTTTTATGTGATTCTCTCCTGTTACTGAAGAGAAAAATAAAATACAAAGGCTGTTTCCAAATGTGAGTTTATTTATATTGCATTCTGGTAATACATGAGTTTAAAATTATTTTGCACTGGATTTTTTTTTTCACTGGGAGCTGCATTCTTTTGTCTGTAAGGTTCTATTCCATGTGTAATTTTACAGAAAACAGAATTGAAAAGTTTTTTATTCTTTCCACACTGTTTATTCTTTCTTGGCAGTAATTCTGAAATGTTAATTTGTGCTTTTATTTTGCCTCCAATGTGAATGTAACTGATTTTTGTGTGTGTTTCCTTAATTTGTATATGGAAAATAATTAAAAATGCTTCTATACAGAAAAATTGTTCTGTTGCTTTCTTAAATAAGACTTTTCTGCTTGTTTGAAAGTGAAGGTGGGAGGAGCTGAAACGCTTGGTTATTCTGTTCCATCTGCTTTGCTGTGGGTCTGATTCAGTGCTGTTGGAAGCAATGTTATCCTGCCACAGGTAGAGCTGTCAAACTGCATGATGGTACTGTGCCTTGTCAGTAGTTATTTTCCTGGATCTGCTTTTCCACAGCATCCTAAGTTTCTCTTCAATTTGTCCTCTTTGCTCACAAAAATCTACAGATAGAGAGAAGCCTCCGTCTGCAGCCCAAGTTCAGCCTTTTGGGCAGATTCAAAATCTTGTGTTGGAGCAGAAAGGGATGTGCAATCCACCACTTTCCCCCGTCCCCCTCAAGAATAAGCTCTGTCTTGTAACTTCTGTAGTGGAAGCACTTAAACTTACAGGCTCATTATTTGATCTTTTTTTTTCTGTTTTTTTTTTTTTTTTTATGCCCACTTTGTGGGGACATAAAGCCATTGTGGTGTCAGCTCTTAATCCCCCTTCAGGTGTAAGATAGGAAATGATGCAAGGTGAATGCTTTGAAATACACTTAGATGTTAAATAGGATAAGTAGATGTGCTCTTCTGGTACTGGTATAAAGCACTGTTCTTAAAATAATTGAGCAGCTGAGTAGTCATAGAGTAGCTGTTTATATAATATTATGTATTATATATGACTATATGAGTTGACAAATTGCTTCAATGCAACTTAAGGTATGATGCATTTCCCGGCTGTCCAGGAGTGTGTTACTTGTATTGCTTTGCATCACATGGGAAGGCAGAGGGAGAACTGTAAGGCTTTCACCAAGTCCAGAGTATGTCTTGACGCTAGAGGATCGGTGTAGACCCAGCCTTTTCCAGTGCATTAAACTGTAATTGTTGAGTGCAATTCAATTTGTGATTAGTGTATCTCTGGTCACAAATTCCACTTCAGATCTGACTAGTGGATTGAGTCCTTTCTCAGTAGGCATTTATAAGTTGCTTTCTATGTATTTATTTTAAATATCACAATCTTCAGTCTCCTTTTGTAGTGCCACAGCTGAATTCCAGGACCTCCATGTTCTTCTCGTGGACTCCCATGAATGCCTTACGGTCCTAAAACTAATTTTGAGGCAAATAGTAGCGTTCCTGTGTCCTGCTAGCCACTAGATGGCACTAAACGACCGCCCGTGCCTTTCCAGGGCCCTGGCGGTTTCAGCAAGACCTTGCAACCAACGCTGGGCAAGAGCTGGAGATCACAGAGAGCAGCTCACACCAGGCTCAGCTGAGGAGCAAGAACTCTTGTGAGGGGATTATCTCCGTTCCCTCTGTTAAACTACATGCCTCTCATTTCACTGGTCCCAAAACACCAGAACTTACCGTTTTGAATTCATGTATCTTGCTATAAAACCTCAACAGCACATTGCTGTGTTCCCTGGCTTACTAAATTGCCATGAAAGATGCTAGCAACGTAACTAATTTCCATTTTAATGGAAACATTTTTGACTATTGAATAGAAACTCTAACCAGCTGTAATAACTCAGAGAAGAAAGAGGTATTCACCATGGAGCTGTGGCTTGTCAAGCTGAAGCATGGTGTCTGAGCTACTATGATTTTCCCCCTCAAAACAGATACAAAACCTGCCCACTGGAAGCGAGGCTCTGCTGCTGTAGGTCCAAATGCAACACAACTAAGAAATAACATGCTCACCCTTTGCTAAAGAGTAAATAAATATGCCCTGAAAAAAACAGACCGATATTTCAAAGTAGTCTCAATAAATTCACAAATATTTTTGCTTAGTCTTATGCCTTGATTATTTGCTCCAGACTTTCTGCTCACATAAATTGCTTTCATAGAGGTTAATCTGAGGCTATGACTGTTTGTTTGTGAAATTTCAATGCTCTGAAGAAACAACATTCAGGGTACAGACTCTTGTTCTGTTTCATGGTGCCATGGGCAGAGGGGCAGGTGACTGAAATTTTCTCCCCTTAACTTCCACCAAGAAGAGATGGGCTTCAGGTGTCCTGCCCTGAACAGAGGGAGGCCGGCAAGGCCTCTTTGCAGATTGCTGTGCTGCTGCTGCTTGTCCCTCCTCTGGTGGAGGACCTGTCCTGGGACACAGTCTCTGACTTGAAGTTGCTCACTATTTATTAGCTAGTTATGTGGAAAAAGAAAAAAAACCTTAAAGTTACATCATCATGGGGTTGATGAAATTCGTGAAGAATGGTGAAAAACTTACTCAGCAGGACACCTCCTCATCTCACAGGCATTTGGCAGACCTGCCCGATCTCAGTGGATCTTCGGAGGGGCGGGGGGGGGACACATGTGAGGAGGTACCCACAGATGGGTCCCCGCAGTGTTTCGCAGACCCTGGGGCCCATAGACGCAGAAGATGCACCATAGCAGAGCGAAATCCGCCCAAAAGCGCAGGTCTGAGAGGGAAACAGGAGGGGATGCCAGCAGTGAAGACCGAGCTGCCCTCATGCTCCCAGGCTGCTGCTAGCAGAAAACCAGCTAAGTGCAGCAGCCCAGTGCTATCTGATATTTTGTTAGAAAGCGGCATTTCTCCACCTCAGTGTCCCCAGGGTGGAGGTGTGGCTGGGAAACATCCTGCTCTTGGGGTTGGGTGGCTATTTGTGTCCTTGCCCCACTGCGTCATTACTTTTCGCCACACCGAGAGACATCGTTCTGAGTTCAAAGCCAAACTCTAGGACAAAACCCCATGTAATTAATCATGGGGCACGGTGGGGGGAACAACCCGTCGGTGTCTTTCATCATGTCAGGGGGACGTTCGAAAAGTGCAGCAGTGGGGGCAGGCAGTGCTGTTCGGGTGTCCCTGCCTTCCCACAGCTGGGAGGCGGAGGGCCGTGATCAGGACACCCCGTGGGGCGTTAGGGCCGCGATCACGGTGCTGCGCGGGGCGGTGGTGCCACGGGCTGGGTGCTTTTCCTGGGCCGGCTCCTTGGGGAGCCGGGCAGTGTGGCGGAGGCGGCAGCTCCTCCAGACGAGGCTTCGCTGTGGTCACAAACCCTGTGTTAGTGCTAAGCCCTGCCTGCTCCAGATGATGCAGTGACTGAGGAGTTTCCTTTTCTTTTCCTCCTGGCAAAACTTGGTGTTTGGTTGGGGTTTTATTTCTTTGGAAGCAGCGTTGCTATTAACTTGGTGGTTGCCAAGGCCAAATAAAGTGCAGAGTGTCCTTGGAGGAGAGCGCTGCGATCCGGAGCGCGGGGCGCAGCGGGATGCCAGCGTGCAGGCCGGCCCGCGCGCCCTCGCACTGAGCCTGCGGCTTCTGAAGACCCCTTCCTCGCTCGGGCCAGGGCAGCTGGCCCCGGGGTGCACCTTTCCCTCAGGCTGCAGCTTCAACTCGTGTCTGTCTGTCTATCCATCCCTCAAAATCTGGCAGAACCGTGTGTCTGGGTGAGGAGCTGCTGCTCCTGTTCGTGTTCAGTGTCCTTCGCCCGAGCAGCCGGTTCTTCGCTGAGCTATGTGCTGAGAGCAGCTCCATCCTCACACCCGTCGACTCAGGCCAACTCCCTGCTGTTAAGTCACGTAAGGGGGATATTTTGGGAAATGATTCCCAAAGGGGGAAAAAAAAGCTACCAGCCAAAATGACTGGTGCCCATCTGCTGCAACCCACAGACTCATGTAGTTCTCCAATAGTCAGTGACATTTTTACCCTGTTCTGTCCAGAAGAATTTATTAGGTCAAGTTTTTTCTCCCAGGGCAAACGCTTAACTTGTGTCCAGTTATTCCTGGCTTTTCCTCCCGCCAAGCAGGCAGGGCACCGCAGCGCCAGGTGCAGCGGCAGCCAAGGGTCAGCATGGACGGACGAGGCCAGGGAGCACCAGGCTGGCAGCGCGTCCTAACCTCACGGCATCAGTGACACCAAGTGGCAGGGACCTCGGAGAAATGACTGCAGAGCACAGCGAGCGGAAAGCAAACCGGGCCCTTGACTTCGGAAACCCTCCAGCAAGCGCTAGTCTATGTTATTCAGATATCAAGTTTCTGCTTTCCAAGACAAACCATAAAATATTATATCTGTATGTTTTCAAGTATTTCTGTCTCCTGTTACAGTCATGGGTTTGTAAAAGTAGAGGTGGACTTAGCCCAAACCTCTGCATGAGTCCGAGTGGCCGCATCCAGACCGTCTGCTTGAACTTTTCTCTCTTATTTCCAGTGAATTGAAGCCCAAGGAAGCAGCAGAGAGCTCCTTGCAGCTGCCTCACCGCTCTGGTTGCAAAGGTTGGTTTGATGCTGGCTCTCCACACATTCTGGCCTTGGAGATCACATTTGCTTCCAAACTCCTTTTGGGCAGCAGGAGCAGGAAAGGGGAAAATAATGATCTTCAAAGGGAAATACCAAGCAGTGGTGCATTCTGCTCACAGCCAGGCACTGCTTTTTCAGGCGTATCAGAAAAACAGACAAGCCACAGGAAAGAGCTACAGAAACCATCAGGGCTAGAAGAAAATCCCTTGCCACAAGAGACTTTCTAGCTTACTTGGAAAGAGGGGAAAAACAATGTGAGAGTCCAAGGAGTGAGCATGACTGAACCAGAAGGGGCAAAGCACCAGGCGCTTGATAGGCTGGACGAGAGCACAGAAATCCCCAGCACTCACAAACAGGGGCTGCAAATTGGACCAGGTAATGGGGATTGGCTTTCCGCCGCACAGGAGGATTAACTATGTGCTGAGATACCAAGGGATGTGTCTTCCAAGCAAGGCAAAGCGTCTCTTTCTCTCTCTCTCTCTGGAGCTGTGTTAGGAGGGAGGTTTAGGCCAAGCCTAAGAGCAAGCAAGCGGCTGAAATGCGACGGCTAATAGCACACAGGCAGCCAGACAATGTGCCTTGATATTCCCTTTCAGACTGAAACTATATTAAAAACCTCCCTTTCATGATTCTATGACAGTGAGGGTGACAGAGCACTGGAACAGGCTGCCCAGAGAGGTTGTGGAGTCTCCTTCTCTGGAGATCTTCAAGACCCGCTTGGATGCAGCCCTGTGCCACGTGCTCTAGGTGACCCTGCATGTGCAGGGGGGTTGGACTAGATGGGGGTTGGAAGGGAGGTCCCCTCCAACCTTAGGCATTCTGTGATTCTGTGAGTCTTTTGTGAGCTGGATCTCTCTTTCCTGACCGTGATCTCGCTTTCCAATAGAAAGATGCCTTTCCTTAAACCCCAAACAGGGTTTTGGGAGGCCATGAGGGAGATGATGTCTTGGCTCCACCTGAGCGAAGTGTCTCCTAAAAGCCGCAGCCCAGAGCCCTGAAATTCCTTCTTCCTTCTGAAAAACAGCCTGAAAAGCATGTTTGCTGGCAAGGCCGTCAGGAGCTTCGCTCCTCCCTCTGAAGCACTTTGCCCGTGGAGGGGGTCATAAACACGCACAACCATGACTAGAAGCAAGGGAGCACAAATCTGGCTATCGCGCATGAATCTGCTGCAGTGACAGTCACTGTCGTTATTTTACTGCCTGGTTATCTCCCAGCAGCGAGCATCCAGACGGCTGTCTCCAACTGCTGTTATTAAATCCAGCAGGAAATCCATCCTGTCCAGGAGAGTTATTAGTTTCCACTGCTGCTGGAGATGTCCAGAGACGCTGGTGGGCCCTGTTTCGCCCCTGTCCTCAGGACCCAACCTGTCATTCTTGATAGGAACGAGCCAGGGGCCTCACTGAGCAGATCAGGGTCTAACCCGGACTTTTTTCTTCAGCGTGGGGGAGAGGACTGGGGTCAATCCATAGCAGGTTCCTCCTCCTCCTTTTTCAGAGCAGTTCTGAACTAGTTTGTAACTCCTAAGCAAGCAAGAACACCTGGCACTGGCAAAAGTGAGGTTAACATGCCCATTTCTGTGGCAAGATGTGTAACAGTCTGTTAAATATTACCGCTGCATTGCCTGCTTTTACAAAAAAAAAAAAAAAAAAAAAACTCAAGTGACTAATTTATCCTGCTTTTCAGATTTAGAAAATTGCTTGTAATCTGCCCAGTTCTCTGACAAGGTGTTGAAGAGAAAATCAAATTTATGAAGTGTATTAAACTCCTAGAAATACTAGGCCATATTTCACACACGGGGCCCCCGAGGGAGCAGATCATGCATTAGGCAGAGCTTCGTCCTTCCTGGGACCGTGAAAACGTGTTTGGGCCCCTGCTGCTTCTCCTGCAGCGCTAAATGCCTGCGAGGAGGCAAACGGGGCTGGGCGTAGGAAGGAAATCGGGGGAGAAAAAGTTCACTCTCCGCTCTTGGCTAAGGCATTTCATGAAAGCCTCCAGATGTAACTGCTTGAGCCTGAGCGTTTCTGTCTGCTTCAGCCTGACATTTCCTTTAGGAGAGAGATGGGCAGAGATATCCATGGAGGAGAGGATAACCTTTAAAGCTTTTCACAATCCAACCTCTGCAGTAACTTGCATACCTCATTCCCCACTGATACTATATGTTTTTACACCAGCAAGAAGGTCACTTCATGCAGGTCCCCATTGCCGTGCTGGCACAGCCAGGAAGATGAGCTGACAATCTGCCTTTTTTTTCTAAAAGTGTCTTGTTTTTGTGACCATCAGGGCTTTTTGCTTACATGGGCCCCAGTTTTTAAAGCCTGCTACCTTGTCCTTATGAGTGCTGTTAACTGCCCCGTTCAGGTGCTGTGAGGACAAACCCCTTTGAGAAATTTTACTGGACTTTGAAAACACCTTCATGCCCGTAGAAAACCAGTACATAGCAAGGCCAAGCCCTGTGCTGCAGCATGGCCCCGCAAGCAGGAATGCAGCCCATGGATGCGCTTAAAATAACTTTAAACACAGCTAATTAGGGCCAGCTTTTCAAACAAATGTATCTGCAGTGAATTAAAAAATAGAAACCCTCCAAACTAGCTGCAGTGGTGCAATGTGCAGTACAGGAGACAGTTCATGAGGGCATCTTGACTAGGGTCCTGCCCATGGACTCAGGCAAGCACCTCTGCAACGTTTTCCTTAAAATAGCTAGAAATAGGTACCTAGGGAAAAGATACTAAAATGAGCAATTACACTCCTGCTGATGTAGCCTCTTACATTAGGCTACTTTTCTCTCTGGGGCTTCTTGAGACAGGGTGATTAATAGCCCATAGAGGAGTTTTAGTATCTTTTTTCTGTTTGTTTTCATTCTCATTTATTTTTCTGGAAGGTCGAACGTCCCACAACTATGAATTTCATAGTGTGCTACATGAGATATCTATTGAATTGTGCTATCTATCTCAAATAATTTTTGCCAAGGTTCCCTCCCTCTGGTAGCGAAGCATGGTGGGGACAATCAACAAGTTCTTGGCACCTCAGTGGTCTCTGTCTGTGACGGGGTGACCCCGCGTAGAGCATCTCTCTTCTTGGACAAACTGCTCCTCACCCTTCATCATTCCTGAGTTCTTCAAGGTCTGCTCTGTCCTTTTAGACATTGGGGGCCCCAAACACATGCAGAACAGAGTGATAAGGGTGATACAGTGGTGATTTCTCTTTGGTTTGCTGCTCCTAACTTGCTCTTTCCATAACTTAGCTAACTCTTAGAGTCTTTGAGTCGAACTCTCAACACAGTATCACCACATTCTCATTTTCTTTCCTGACTGACACTAGGTAATTAAAACCTATTATTGAATATGCATGATTTGGGGTGTCTTTCCATTGTCTTTCCATATTCATTTCCATTTCCAAAATTGGCTATTTTGATTTTTATCAGCAAAGATTCTGCAGTGTGTCACTATCAGCCTGTCACTATGTGCCAAGGACTCTCAGCAATGATTCATGTTTGGTTTTGCTTTTACTGCTTTGAATCAGCAAGAAGCATCACACTGTTATGCACCTCTCCATGGAAAGGTGTGCTAATGAAGGTGTGGATCTTTACTTAACTAAGTCATTTTACCTCAATTTAATCAAAAAAATACAAAACTAGACAAACTCCCAAAGAAATTTGAGGCTATATTCACATCTTATACCAAAAAAGGTGAGCAAGAGGTTATTTTCGATATGTGCAATCAATGTATGTATAAAAATGTCAGCTATTTTTCTTTGTAATTAGAAACTTAAGCGGAGTATGTAGGAATGCAGTTTGAATTAGTTTACTAAAAAGTGCATTATTGGAGTTTCCTGTACAATAAAGCTTACTTCTGCATATTTCCCTGATGAAGTTTCGACAGCTGCTTCAGACCTAGCTATATTGAGACTGCAATTACTGTGAAAATCAAAATGAGGGCTATTTGTCTTGCTCAGAGACGGTTTGAATAGCCTGTCCCCTCCCGAGGGCCCAGGAGGAGTCATGCTGCTGGCCGGGGTGTCCCGTGTTTGCAGTGTTTTTAGGGAACTGTGAGTGTTTTTCTTGCAGCGCTGCTGCTGGGGAGGGGTGTCCCTGGGGGAGGCGGGTGCTGGGCAGCCCTGCACAGCTGCAGCCGTCACCCGCAGCCAATATAAGTGCAGCTGGGCAGGGGGCCGCTCCTGCCACTTTGCTGATTTTCTACCTGAAAGAGCTCCCTAGAAGTAGGAGGTTTTTCTTCTAATCCAGCGATGTTTATCTATTTATCACTGTTTCTTTTGTAAGCAGTGAGATTTGGAGTCTTAATTTAAATGATCTCTCCAAGTTTTGGCTTTATTTTGATATCCTCTCTACTTCTGGCTTAAATCATCAAGGGCATAAGTCTGTTTGGCTCTTTTCAAGTGAATTGAATTGTACCAGCTTATTACACCACAAAACTGTATGGAAACCTTATAAAAAGCTGGCTGGAGTTTGATTTCTGATGCCTGCTGCTTAGATGTCTTCAGGAACTATATAAGAGAAAGCTTTCGTATGGTATTTTGGCACTCTTATTGCTGTTCTCAGCTGGAGTGAAAAAGGCCAGAGTAAAAAGTATAAAAATTTTGGCTTGCACTCTACTCCACTTAAAACATCCATAAAATTTTTGGCTTTCGTTTGCTTTCCCTGTAGGCGTAGATTTTGGTTGGGTTAGCTGGGTATGCAAGCTTGGTTTTTAGCACTCCCTCTTTTTTTTTTTTTTTTTTTGGTTTTGTTTGTTTATTTGATTTTTTTTTTTTCAGTTTTGTTTTAAAGGTTAACCATTACTGTGTTTTTATGTAGCTAAGCTTGTGGAGAAGAAAGAAATTCTCCAGAGAGAGCTGGAGTTTCTGCTGCCTCTTATGTTTTCCTCATCAGCCACCCCTGAGTCCTATGGCTGGATGGCATTTTTAGGTAGGAGGGCTGATGGTGTGTTTGCTTGCAGGGCAGTGCTGGGTGTCTTGACTTGACCTGGAAGCTCCAGTTCCTCGTGACTGTGATTGCTTCAACTTCACTTTTGGATCTTCAGGAAAAGATCTGTTAAACACTGCCTGAGGTAGGTTTTTCCCAATATGTTCAATTACTAAAAATGTATTCTAAAAAGTATACCCTTGAGAGGATTTCTTAAAGAGGTTTTTCATTTTGGGGAGGCTGCATTAAAAAAATCTTTGGGGATTTATTTTTTGTCCTGAAATGCATTTGGTCTATGGATGATGAGAAGAGCAGTTGTGTTGCTTTCAGCCAGGCCAAAATGCCCTGTGAGCAGATGTAGGCCCAAAAGCTGGTGTTACTGAGACAGCAGTTAATGGAGGAGTTTATGGAGGTGACTGCTGTAAGAAAACAATGCTGGATGTGGCCTGCTATTTGTGAGGATCACAAGGTGATCATGAGGTACACATCTCTGAGAGGTCAGGGTGTTGTTTCTCTAGCTCAGTGGTTCATCCCTACAGGCAAGACCTGTAGGGTCAGCGTGCAGTGCTGGTGGTCTGGTGGTGTGGCTGGTGGTGTGCACCTAGAGGGGGTCAGCGTGCAGTGCCCTGGCCTTGGGGTTCCTGTCCAGGGGCTCTTGTGTCCATCTTTGTCGAGAGATGCGGGCAAAGGAATAGCCTTTTTGGTGTCTCAGTTATGTGATACTGGAGTGCAGGGCCAGAGTGTAGGGAGCTGAACAAGACTATGAGGAAAAGAATGTGTCAAGTGTTTGACTGCCCTCCCCAGTGCGGTGCATTAGGTCTCGCTTGCGTGCTAATGCACTGCCGTTGCCCAAGATGGCTCCTTCCATATGAGGTGACTGCTTGAGAAAATGGTGATGTTGGGGTATTGTTTAAACTGTCCTCCTATGAAGTATAACAACTGAAGCAACTCTTGATTTTTTTTTTTTTTTTTGAAGTCTGGATAATATTGTGAAACTATTCAACTCTTTAGAGCGGGGTATCGCGTACTCTTCTGACTTCATTCACATTGTGGAGGAAGGCAAAGCACTGGGGGATTGGAGAACTGTGGAAATGCACTCTGACTATTTTTTGTTGAAGTAATTCTGTGTTGATTTATTTTTTCATTGTAAATAAAAGTATTTCTGTGAAGGATGTCATAGAAAAGGTGGTAATAGGGGAAATGGGACTTTGCAGTTTGTCTACTTGGTACTTTTCTTTCCTGTCTTAGTGGAATGCTAAATCTGGAAAGTGTTGGCATTTGGGTAGCTCCCAGTGCTTCTGGTGGAAAGATGTATTTCAGATCTGAAGTTGGCTTTGTGGCACTGTTTGCTATGGGAACAGTGCTATTGGCAGGGCTTACATGGAAGAGTAATTTTTTTTATTTTTAACGGCAGTTTACCAACTAGCTCTGAATATACATTTCTTGCTTTTATGAGGCTCAGTTGAGAGGATGTTCTTCATCACTTAATGAAACAGTCACTTTTTTTCACTTCAGAATTTCGTGATTTCTTGGCCAAAATCTCTCTCCACCGCACACGTGTGCTGGCTCACACACGTGCATGCGCGCACACACATGCACGTTCATTCTCATTCTCTCTCTCTTTCTCTTGTGCAGAGTGAAGGAAAACAGCACTACAGCACTTGTATCTTCCTAGAAATCAGTCCCAGTCTGTAGTATGTGCCGCTGCAGCAGAGAGCTCCAAATGGCAGTTGACAGGCATCATGTTTGTAGGGAAAAATTGCAGGCCTAGAACTGTTTGCTTTAAAAAACTATAGTTTTCGAGTGCTCTTAAAAAAAAAAAAAAAAAAAAAAAAAAAAAAAAACAAAGAAAAAAAAAGAAAAAGAAAAAAAGAAGTCTGTTACAGGAAATATGCTTAAAGTTGAAAGTTAATTTCATGAACTCATATTTTAAGATCTTTCAGCCACCATGGCAGTCTTAATAGAAAAATCACTTGCAGTTGAACTTTGGGGGCGTATGGGTAGAACTGCTAACACGCCACAGTCATGCAGTAAGTATAGTTCCTGACAACTTCTAGTATTGACCAAGGATGAATTAGACTTGCTATAAAGTCATGCGTAATGTAACTTAATGACATATAAAAACCGTAAATGTCATTCTCCATTGTGGCTGCTTTTTGGCCGTTGAGGTTTCCTTCACCCCCCTCAGAAAAGGCTGAGCGATACAGCACTGTTGAAGCTGGTGCCAGCAGAGAAGCCCTGGGTGGGAGCTCAGCCTGTGAAGGCCTGTGGTGGGGCCATGGCCGCCTCGGGGCCTGATCTGCTCCCCGAGTCGCTGCCCCGTGTTGTGGTGATCCCGGCGCGGCCCAGAGCCAACTTCCCAAGGAAGGAACTCAAGAAAAGCATATGACTCTAGTGTTGTTTTTTTGCAGTATTTTAATACAGCATTAAAATGCTATAATACTAGAGGAAAGCTGTATACTATCCAGCAAATAAGGCACATGTCGGAATGCCATTTTATGGACAATCCACAACAGAGGTTTTACAGTCCCTTTAGCAACATAGTCACCAGATAAGCAGGTTGTCATCTCTATTGCTGCAGCAGAACCGGCACCTCTGTGGCCTTTGTCCATAAGTTTTTTGTTTTTTTTTTTGTTCGTTTTAGCTGTACAAGGTTACTAACAGTTACAGAAAATGCGATTATACAGGTCACCAACTGAAACTGCGAAGGACAGTGGGTACAGCTAAACAAATGTAGTAATTAGGTTAATTTTTTTAAAGCTGAAGAAATTCATAAGATAGTGTTAGTTTTAGCACTAGTACACAATGCAGTGACTGCTGTACTAAACAACCTTTTAAAGGAAAGAAAAATCCAGTACAGGGTTGGGCATACTCCCATTTTAGCATGGTAAAATATCAAACTAAAAACCCAATCCTTTACAATATAATCAAACTACATGAAATGTAAAGTGTAAAAATGCTTCAAATACGTGCACATGCATATTCTATATTGCTATGAGTTCTAATTAAAATAAACATAAATCCCTACGACAAGCTACTTCATTTCTTCTCTGCTATGTCCTTTGATTGACATTATTGCTGTAGCTGGTATGGCGTAGCTGAGCTCACAGTCTGAAAACAGTTGTGAAAGTCAAGTTGTCAAACAGCATCCCAACCAACTCTTCCCTTCTCGTCACGGAAAAGGACACAAACGGCCACTGGAAGCTGAACACTTGTGCTGCACAAGTGCCGAAAGCCAAGTCTTCGCTGGGCTTTCAGCCACTTCTGCGTCTCACGAGGTCATAAAGTGACAGTATACTTTTATTTGCTCCTCACTTGCTATATGTCTAGTGATAGCTTTTTCTAGCAATCCTTCCCCAAATACACATAAATAAACTGTATAAACATTTTCATATAAGTCCAAGTACTTGAATAATATATTGGTTACTTAATACTGATATTTTCATCCAAGGATAACAAAAACATATGGCTTAAAGAATTGCAAGGTTTTTTGTCAGAATTATGTACCAACTTTCATATAATATTTTATGTAGACAATATTTCCTTCTTAATGTAGTTCTGTTGCATACTTTATACAGACAAAAGCATTGTAAAAAAAAAAAAAAAAAAAAAGTAAATTACTTCCATAAATATTTTCTTGAGGATACATCTTTAGTTTTGCAAAATACTTAAGAAAACTCTTACCTCTGTTAGTATCCTAGTTGAGAGGAAGGCCCTTCTGAAAGCTTCCAAGTTGTAAAAACTTTTCCCAAAAACCAAACAATACTTTTTTTTTTTTTTAAAAAAGGCCCTCAAATATATACAAAAAAGTTACTGCAAAGAGTTTCCAGACAAGATAACACTTCAGTATTACAAGAAATATTTGTAACCATTCAAAAATTTTAACATCTAAAAAGGTTTCCAAAATACACACATAGTATTAAAAAAAAATTGAAAGGAACTCTATGTCAAGTATAACTCAAGATAAATACACATCTGCAAGTAAAACTGTAAAATACTTCATACAGGGGTAAACATTTATATCGATCATCTATATCTAGTAACTGCACACGATTGTCCCTTTGAGATACATCCTAGAAACACAAACCATTATCCCTACATCAGAGATCTCAGTCGGCCCTCTGAGCACTTGAGCGATATAGCAACATTAATGGACAGCAGTGGTTTTGTAGATAGGAAGCCCAATCAGGAGCGGAGTGATATCTTGAAAAATGATTTGGTATGGGGACACCACATTTTGAAACATGTTGGCAAAGCCAAGTGGAAAGTGTATGTCAATTCACTTAATTTTAAAAACACGTATTGATGATTTATTGCATGCTATTCAGTGGCTCACTCTTTGGATGCATACTAGAAAAAGAGGAAAAGATACATGTCTGCCGGACACAGAACTAACCTATGAATGCTAACATTTCCAAAAGCTCTTAGCTTTTACTGTGTCAAGTAGTTTTATTTTTGAAATAATGGCTAGAACCTCACAAGTATGCAACCCACGTTTAATCTAAATTTTGTGTTATGCAAAAAGGTAAAATATAGAGAATACTTCTCTATATAAGGCTTCTCTCAGACATACGTAACTTCACATTTTTAGTTTACAAACTAAGTCCCATATAATGGGGAACTTTAAAATACACTTATTTTTAGAAATAATATATACCCTTGTGTATTTCTCTGAAATTAAAAAGCAACCTTGAGACAAAAAGGTCTCAAACTTTGCTTGTGTGGCATCATTTTATGTCTGTGGTAGCAGCACTAGAAACTGGCTAAAATAGGGCCATGCTTTAATCTACAGGATTTTTTCTTCATCACCATGAAACAAAGCAGTTGTAACAACTTCACCAGAGTTGCATGAAGTTAAAATAGCTCAAGATCTTCACAACCAATTTCAGATCACTGTTCAGATCACTGATACTTCTGTCCAGAACAGTGACAGTGCCAAAGACACATTCTGTGTAAAATGTCCCAATTGATGGAAGACACAAATAGGGATTATTTAAAAAAAAAAAAAAAAAAAGTTAATCTCCAATGGGAAAAGTGGGGTGTGCTGGATGGATCTGTACACAGACTACAAGAAGCATTGGATGGGATTTAAAACTAAGTCCGTCATGTACGTGCAGAGAGCTAAATTTCCCTCGAGTATCCTCTGAGAATACCCCATTTAGGGAGACTCGTGCTGACTTAAAACTTTCTACCACTACCTGCTTCTCTTCTGATAAGACTGCTTAAACAAAACAGGGATAATATTTGGTGATGTCAGTGTAGAGAAGATTCATAAAATCTGAGAGGAAAATCAGCTCACCTTCTTTCCACTGAATATCTGAACCTTGGTTTTTCTTTTTTTTTTTTTAATTGGAGAAAAAAAAGTAGATAAATTACCTTAAAAATAAAGAGAAACTTGTATATTTCTAGTCCAAACCCAAGTTAGCAAAATCAGACGTTTCAGCTCTGTGACCCAAAAAAAAATCTAGCAAGCACCAACTGCCATATGTTGTTTGGACTGATGTGTTTTCCAGGCATGTGTTTTCCGTGATGAGCTTCCCAGCCTGGAGCGGGGAAGGATGCCGGGACGTAGCCCGGGAAGGGCCTGGTGGCCTCTGTGCTGGGCAGCGCCAGCAATGCCAGCCTTGCTGCTTGCTTTCCTGCCCACTTGGTGCTTTATCTGCTTTTCCCCAGCATAAGCATCTGCTTTCTTCCTCGCTATTCCATGTGCGCTTCATGCCGAACATCCCTTAAAAACTTCCTATGTCTGCTGCCTAGGAAAATATCATGATATAAATATTGAACTTTCATAAGTATGCTTGTAAAAATGATTCTATAGCAATTTGTTAATTGTGTTAAAGTCAATTACTTGTAGTTTCAGGAATCTTATTTTCAATTGCAACTTTAAAATCCGTAAGCTAAGGACATCACCCTGTAGTGTTGAATCTGGCTAAATAATTTTTAAAACTGTACTGTCTTGAGAATAGTAACAACTGCATGTAATGGTGTCTTCTAGTATATCTTAGTAGTTTAAAATCTTGTTTATGTGAGTACATCAGGGCATCAGCAATCTTACTGATTTTTTTCACATTTAGTGGTTATAATAAGTCTGAAATGATTTCAAAACAGAAAACATGGTTAGTAGCAACATCTTAGTTTCAGGGGGGTAATAAAATTTTCATAGTTTTTATCTAGTAGGATTTCTTAATTTGTCTTTTGGCTGGATATAATGTGTCAAGGCAGTGTTTGTTCGTGTTCTACTAAGTGCTCAAGAGGAACAAAAAATAGACCTGGTTTAGTATGTGGCTCTCCTGCATTCATTCTTTCAATATTTCCCATGCTTGAAAACAAAAGACCAGATTAGCATTACAGCCCAAGCTTTGAAAATCCACTCCTAGATTTGCCTGTGTATTACTATTATTTTTTTAAGTACTGTATGGGCAAATTAAGTGTTTTTGTTTGGAAAATGTGTCACTAAGTTAACTTTTGAGTGTGCAAAAGAATGCATTCCCATTTGAAAATGTCAAAAATTGTCTATTGTGACTGAGACAACTGAATCGGTTATTAGTGTTAAAATTTCATATTAGATCCATTTTAGTTGATGAAATTGCCAGCTGAGCAAAATCAGTTTCAAAGTGATTATTTTAGTTAATGTTTTAGCATTATGTAGCACTTATCCCATGTTGTCAAGACATCTCTAGATATTAAGTAAGCCTCACAACATGCCTGTGAGGTAGATATGCTAAATTATTATTACCCCCATTTTGCAGCTGGGGAAACTGAGGCCCAAAAGGATTTTGTGACTCGCATGAAGTCAGTGAGCAAATGGAAAAACCTTGGGCAAAAGCAACAACTCCCAGAGTTTGTGTTGCTCTAACCTGTAGGCTGTATCACGTGGGCTATCCATAAGTAGCTAAGTTTGAGATAGGTATGCAAGGTTTGCTGCCGCTAGAATAAACAGTTTTGCACTGTTTATAGAAAAGCAGGGAAATGGCAAAAGCTTCACCCTGGAGCAAAACTGTAAGGAGGCTCACATTTCATATGAGAATGCTCACTAAGTTTTCAATTTGCTGTACAAGAATTTGACTCTACATACTGGTCATATCCCAGTATTACTTGGCATAAAAACCCTCTGGATTAGCATATGGAATTAACCTTTAAAACAGATTCAATTTACCTCAAGTTATTTAGGATTTAAAATAATTCCACTAAATATCATTCATACAAATCAATGTCTCTAAAGGAAACTTTGTAAAAATAGATATTGTTCTTTTAAAAAAATTATTCCTGTTAATTAGAAAAAATATTTTAAGTGAATAATGCACAAGAATTGCTTGCGTGTCCTTTTGCCAACGTACTCCTAAAGAGACGTACAAACGGGATACTGTCTCGAGGTACTTTCAGTTCATGATATTCCCAATCCCTGATAAGATATTTCTTTGCAACAGGATGCCCTGCACAAAGTTCTACCTGAAGTTGGGTAGCTAAATGTAACACCTACATTTCTCCTAAGGTATGCAGGTGTTTCAGGAAGACAGAAAAGAGGGAAGTCATGTAGATTTTGATGTTCTTCATGCCTCATAACACCCCTATGGCTAAAGAATTATACATTAATAACAATTTTCTACAGTAGAAAATAGGACATAAAAATACTTCCAGAAAGTGGCTTTCAAACTATTATAAATAGTAAATCTGGCTAATCTTTCAAATAAGGGGTTTGGGGGCAGTTTTAAGCATTCTTATCCCCCTTTATTCACAGTAAATTTAGTGTCCTTGTGGCCTATACGAATAGCCCATAATGGGATCATTTTGGATGAATTATATGAAAAAGAAGGCCCTGTTGTTAACACAAGCAGCCCATTTCACCTCCCTCTCGACGCGCCGTGTCCCATCGTGGCACCCTGTGTGCACAAACCACCCCCTCGCACAATTAGTCACGTGTTTTTTACCACATCCTGCAAAAACGCTTTTGCCAAAGCCCTGCCCGAGTTGCACCGACAAACAGGAGAAGTCCAGGAAGGCAGCAGCACAGAGCCCAGACTTCCTCAAGCTGGGAGGACGGCGGTGCTCCCTCGCGCGCCGCGGCGTGTTCCGCCTTGGTCTCGGCGTGTGGCGGGCGAGGCGCTCCCGGTGACGTGAGCGAGCGCTCGCCATGGGTGTCCCCGCGGCTGCTCAGCCTCTGCCAGAGCCCCTTGCAGCACCCCCTCCTTGGGAACGTCGCGGCTTTCCTAAGGAACAGGACTTCACCCCACCCGGACATGCTAGAGGAGCCGTGTAAACAATCAGCAGAACCGCAGCGGCCGCTCTGCTGCGAACACTGTCAGTAACACTGCTTACGTGTGTGTGCACATACATATATATATATACGAGCTTTGTATATATATATATGTATGTGTATGCATACAAATACGCTGTAGTCCTGTAAATACCTGTGGCATGTGTGAGCACGCACAGGAGAAATGTTACATTCTACTACTGGTAAGGCATATTACTAGGTTAAAGATAGGCAATATTGGCAATTATTTTAGCTTTTGTCTTGACTTTTTTTGTGTTGCTGTTCATCGTATGCTGCCAGAGGATCTCGAAGGATGATGGGGACGGGAAGAGGCCACTTGGAAGGCTTATTGCACGCGGCGGCAGTAGTAGCCCAAAACTTTGCACTTCTCACACAGGTGCTGGGGATGTTCTTTGCTCTGGTCTGAGACGTCCAGGCCATCCGGCTTCTCCAGGGGTCTCTGCGGTGGAAGAAGGAAAGGAAATTTGATGCAGAGTTGTTAGTCTTCACTATGCGCATTAAGCCTAGTTTTATGCATAATAAGCTTTCCCTCTGTTACTCTAATGACACTGAGTGTCTGAGTGTCTTTCCTGGACAGAGCAAGTATTTTTTAAGCTTTGCAGACTGATGGCAGGGAGTGACCTTGCCACCTCCAATGTCATCTTTTTTCACAGGGCTCTTGTGAACGTGGTTGTAGAGAAATTACTGAAAGACTTAATTGGTAGCTGTGTTTATGGCTGTGGTAACGTAGAAGCGTCTATTCTCTTGGCCCCTGTAACGGAGATGTCCCCACGGCATTAGCGCCTGGGGCTCGGGAATCCCGCAGCCCTCCCGTGCCAGGAGGGGTTAAGGCCGCGGGGACGCGGTGCTAGCGCGGCCGAGCTCCTGGCCAACGCACTCATCTTACATAAATAAGTGAGGTTGCCTCAATGCTCAACCCCATGTTTTCAAGAGTGGAATTTCTGAAGCAGAGCAGCTGTGGAGCTATTGACAAAAAAGCACAGCCCTCCACCCTGAACTTGAGTAATAAAGTGACTGTGTTTTCAATAACATTTGTGGAATCACTGAGTTGGAGGCATATTCAGCTGAGCAAGGAAGCTAAATGGCTTTGGCTTTAGTAGATCATCTTTAATTTCCCATGACAAGAAATGGTTTCGCATGAATTTTGGAAATAAAATGATTGTGTTGCGTATTGAAGTAAGGGTGTGTGTTTGGAAAGCATGACAAGCAGAAAGGTGATAGAGGTGGGGTAGAGCAGCGTAAAGTGCACAGCTAAAATAGTTTTTGGGAAAAAAACAAAATTACTCAGTTTTCCTGGAGTGTATCTGACAGACAACTTTATTGCACAATGACCCGTCCTTGCAAACACTGTGAATGTTCTGCGGGGCTGAGCATGGAGACAGCAAATGTGGTGACACCTGAAAAGGGCCCCAAGCTTCTCCCCATTCAGTGAGAGGCTTGTAGGGCTGAGCGCTTTCTTTTTCAAAACATGGTTCTAAGAATGGAGGATACCTATACACAGATTAGAAAATTATGGCTCTTTTTCTTTCTACTCCTTTTGTAAATCATGCAAGCTTGCATTTATCTTAAAAGCTTAAAGTGGGTGTGAGCCTCCTCAAGTCATTTTTTTTTGAAATATAATGTTGCAAGAACAGTCCAGAATCTGGAAAAATGAACAGTTTCACATCTTCCTAAATGACTAAAATGAGACAAAAATATTGTTTTCCTATTATCCTAAATAAAGGATGTCTGCAGCTTCTTGCTGTGCTTAGTTATATCACGTTCCAAGTGCAACACTTATTTATTGCATTACACAGCTAGTAACAAATAATAAGTGGAAGTAATTCAGCAGTGATTACAACAGTTTGATACTGATGCTAGATTGCTATTCATGACACATTGCCCAAAGTTGTGGCTGTCCTCAGCCACTTGCTATACTTGGAGTTAGCTTCATTTACAATTTAATTGCAAATTTTATTTTCTGTATCATGTAGGGGACACTTGGACCCCATCCTGCCACAGCAGAGATGAGCAGCAAGCTTTACTTGGCAACTAAAAAACACTCTTCTGCTTTTCCTACAGCCTCTTCCATCTCTGTCGCCAATTTTTTTTCAAGAAGTGCGTTACATATATGCGGTCAAG
Source organism: Crypturellus tataupa (assembly GCA_034781795.1). Classification (NCBI taxonomy): domain Eukaryota; kingdom Metazoa; phylum Chordata; class Aves; order Tinamiformes; family Tinamidae; genus Crypturellus; species Crypturellus tataupa. The sequence continues at coordinate 25,928 of JAWLRI010000126.1, forward strand.
TGTGACACAGTTTGAGGAGCCCCAGGAGTCAATTTGTGCACCCCAATGGAGAACTTGAGAGCAGGCTATTTGCCTCAGCTCTGATTCCTTCTACATGCTAGCTGTGCTGTGATTAAAGAGAAAAAATACAGCAGTTATCATGTTTATTGATATAAGCCAGATTTTTTTTTTTTTTTTTTAATACACAAGGCCTTGGGAATCATTTTTCCTGGAAATAGTGCAAAGGACACTGGGAATGCCTCGAAGCGCCAAGAGTTTTTGGCCTGTTTTCAGAAACAATAGCTCTCTGTGGTTTGCTTTCCCCCTGCGCTGATTGAGCTCAGCTTTTTGGCCCGCGCAGCATTTCGATTTCAGAAATGTTATTGTTACCAGCGCGTTACAACACGGAGCTGGGGAGAGAGGGGTTACGAACACAGGAAACGGGGCTGCTAGGGGCCATCTGGAAGCGGCCGCGTAGACACCGGCCTGCAGTTCTGGGGAGGCTTTAGGACCCAGGCCTCAAAACGCGACGCGCTCGCGTCCCACAAACACGCGTCCAGCCTGTACATAGAGCAGTCCCAGCCTATCTCCCGTTTCTGTTTGCTTTATGGTTTCTTTTAAGGGGGGAGAAACTCTGAAAAGGAACTGTTCTGTTCCTACTGTTTTCTCTTGCTATTCGTGATGAAACTCCATGGTGGATTATAAGGGGATATTTAAGGTAACTCGATCCCCTTCGACTTTCCTTAGCCAAGCTCAAAAGGGCAGGATGCTGGGGACCCAAGGAGCTGCGTGTCCATTGAAGCTGGCAGGGGCGAGAGGCTGCCCTCGAGCCCCTCTCGCCAGCCTTGGGGCGTGAGGAAGCAGGGAGGGAGCAGAAGGCGCCGGACACGGAGGGATGCGGCAGGGTGGGGGCTGTGGCCACGTTTTCAGGATTGTCTCATTTGTACGAAGGATGTGAATAGCCCAGGGGAGCGCGAAAGCCCTGTGACCTATTGCTCCTCGTTCTGCTCTGCGACGGAGAAGCCAAGCACGAGACCTCGGCCACCTGTTTGGAAAGTGTGGGGAGAAAGGGACAGGGTGTTCAGCTGAGGAAACAACACTCTCCTTAGAAACAGGTGAAACAACTTGTAAAACAACAAAAAGTCCAGTTATTTCTATTAGATGGACAGCTAAAATATAATCTCTCCGCTTTCACTGTCAATTTCTTTTTTTTTTAAGGGGCACCAGAAAGGGAAAGCTCTAGTATTTGACTCATGTTTTCTGTAGAACCTGAGGAAGCAGACTCTTTTTCAGTCCCATGTTTTGCCTACTTTTTTATTTACTTTTCTCCTGGTTTTGCTGGATGAAAAGCATTTCGTGCAGCTCCACCAAGAAAGCATATGGTAGTAGTGCCTGAAGCCCCTGTGCGAGGTGTATAAAGCTGAAAAAAATGTGTATCTAAATAGCACTTCCTATCCTGCAAATTAACTTTCATTTGTCAGATCTACATCTATTCATTGAACCCTCCATTGCATACAAGTTTAAAACCAACAACAAAATATCCCCTTATGGAGTGTTGGCACATTACAAAAACAATGTGTTTCAGTCTGGAGACATCTCTGCAAGCTTTGGACTCATCTTAGATGAAACAGAGACTATGCAGGGCCAGGTAATTATGATGGTCAGCCTGACTCTGTGGAAATTAAGTTTTCAGAAACTGCACAGTTTTGGTGGAGACTTGGAATCTACTTTTGTGAAGGTCAATCAGTCACTGCTAGGATCGGACTTTGGGGTAATTGGAGCCTTCCCTTCCACCCTCTGCCAAGGGAAGAGGCTCCTAGAGGCTTCAACCGGGCTATGGGAATTACGACGGAGTCACTGTGTTGCCCATGGGAGCCATAGCTTGGCTACCAGGAGGAATTTATTTACACACTAAATTATTTTCAGTCCAGTGGAGTGAACTTATGACAGCTGGAAGCAAACGGACTCCAAGAGGATGAGTCGGCCACTGGCTGGTTCTGCCCCAGTGCAGCAGCTGTCACCACTGACAGCACTGGAGCTGGCCCAGAAGAAGCCTCGACAAGAGGCCAGCCAGGAAGCAACCACAGCCACAGAGGCTGCTGTTAGCATGGGCAGGGAAGAAAATGAAAATGCAAAGTTTAGCATCTGGGCTGCTATGGTGACCAGAATGCTGGTGAACTGGTTCCCTTGCAGGAGCTGTGTAAAAGGGGGCAGAAACAACTACAAAACCCAAATATCTGGGAAGAACAAGGGGGTAGGATTAAGTCCTTTCTGAGACTCTTATTTATCTTCCAAAGAACTAAAATAGCTACCTACAAAACTACTTCTGGAGTAGCCATGAAGCAGCTTCCTCAGAGTAGTTCTTTGTACCTCTTCAACAACGCTCAAGCTCAGCAGGCCTCTAGCTTTTGCCCTGAGTCCTGGCTATCCTGTGAATTCATGTGAGTATCTCTTCAGAGAGATTTACTACTTTGGGAACACAATGGAGATGCAAAAGGAGGAACACAGTGGCACAACATGGTCTTGAACACGCCAAATGCCAAGTTCCTGGCAGGGCACTCGGCCATGGCAAGTGCCACCTGATTGCCTGCCCCATGGGACTGGCCTGGTGAAGGGCGGCAGCCCTGCTAACTAGGCTCTTGGTAACGGCTTTATTGCTCTTGGTAATATCCATTCAGTGCCTCTCTCTTAAATCTCTCTCTCTTAAATGCAGAAACTTAGAATTTTGTTTATAGAACACTCAAAACTACATACACAGCTGTAAAATTGCTGAGACTTCTCCCATCCCAGAGAGATTAAAACCTCATTCTCACAGATAGGGAATGTGGAATAAGAGCAGGATTGCGCAGAGACATCCCTCATGGGGAACCAGTGCTGGAACATTTCCTCGAGTGAAATGAGCCTCCAGCAGTCAAGAACAGGCTGTGGCTGAAGGGTGGCTGCTCTGATACCTAGGGACCAACTAGCAAAAACTATGCCTAGGAAATGAAGACTTTAGCATCACTGTACAAGCCGCTCAAAGATCCAGCACATGTGCTTGAATTGCAACACCAGAGCTATCCAGAGCACAGATCATCATCTTTAGTACTCTGATATTATTGCCTAAGGACGTTAAATGAAAGTACTCAGGATCTGGCCATCATTTTTGACATGAAGTGTCAGACTCTGAAGAGTTCCTAAACTGAGTAAACAGGGAAGATGAAATGGAGGGATGGAGATGAGGACTAGAGAAATGGGCAACCTTGGAAACTGAAGGGAACTGAAGTTCTGAATTCATCACAATGAGTCTCAAGAAATCCTGGATATAAGGACTTAATTTTGTTCCACTTCAGAGAATGCTCCTGATATTCATGGTTAGGTAACCAAGCATGATATCAGTGATTATATTTTAGCTACTGAATAGGGTCTATAGAGTCTGATCTTTCTAAAGAGAAACTGTAAGGAATGTGGATTGGCTTGGCCTTGTTGGAGAAAGTGAAGGCATCCTAGGACAGCATTGCTGTTTTTTTGCCTTATATCCATGCCACTCCCGAAGTATCCTGTGCTGTTCAGGTTCAGAATAGAGATGTTGATCTGACCTGCAATGAGTCTTCCTGTGCACAGTAAATGACTGCATATCATCTGCCAATACTCTAATTTTTGATGAGTTTTGAGAATAGAGGCTTTTACAGTATGTCCTCAACAGGAAAATGTGAA
>JAWLRI010000126.1:29702-44672 GCA_034781795.1 Crypturellus tataupa
ATCTGCCAATACTCTAATTTTTGATGAGTTTTGAGAATAGAGGCTTTTACAGTATGTCCTCAACAGGAAAATGTGAACTTGACTGTCTGAAGATGCTATCTGATATTTTATTTATTTATTTATTTATTTATTTGCAATTTTTAAAAGCTTTGAAGACTCTTGTAATTTGACAAAAGTCAAAATCATTTAATTCTGTCTGAACCAGAATGGAAGTAAAAGTCCTGTCTGATCAGGTCATCTGGGTCTTGCTTATTAAAATAGATATTTTTTTCCACTGAAGTATGAATTATCTGCGCTATGATCAAACCATTTACACAGGGTGGTAACTTTGCAGTGAGAGAAAAGATGATACAAAGCAGTAATTCTGTTTTCTTTGACTTGAATGGAATTTTATCTGTGTAGGTGCACTGAGTGTAAATATGGAACACGGTAAGCATGGCTTCCATGGAGGGACAATGTCTTTTCTTATGGGAATTCAACTGAAAAAATATTCAAAGGCCATGCAAAAATCTCCTTCAAATTTCTCTTCTCTCCAACATCTTTTCTCCTTATATATCTATTCCAAGTGAAAAAAGTAGGTACACAAACTAGTTAGCTACAAAAGTATTTCTGTAGAAGGAACAGTCCTGTGTTACTCATCTGTAGTCCCATCTATTGTTGCAATCTTGTGCTGGAAGGTTCAGATAACAAAAAGTAATTTCAGTGTCATTTCTGATTCCATATAATAAAGTCAGTTGCACTCTTGCCATAGCATAGACTTAACTGAGAATATACACTAATACAGTGAGAGGGGAAAAAACAGATTGCTTAAAAACTTAAAGTGTGCAGGAATTCAGCTCTTGGATGGGAGATCTCTTATGGTAAGTGCCAACAGAGTAATCAAATCTAAGAAATAAATGGAAAATACATACAGAAAATGCTAATGTGATATAGTTCTCTTAATAGCTTATTATAGTAAAAATTGAAAATGGAATCACCCTCTGTGCACATTATGCTCCTTTGCTTTATTTCACAAAGAAGCAGCACTGGCTTCTTGAATTAAAAAAAAAGGGGGGCGGGAGGGACAGGGAGGGGGGCAGCATAGTATTTCACTGAGCTCTAATAACATACAGAGTTACTAGTATAAGAGTTCTAGTGACCGGATACACATTTTTTTTTTCCCCAAAGCAGTGCTGAGGAACACTGCACAGATGCTGGAGCAAACCTGAGCAGCCGCTCAGGCCTCCTGCTGTGCCATACCCGCTGCTGTGGCTGGTATGGCTAATCTGAAAAGGGCACGGGGCACCTCGGGAGGAGCAAAAATAAAACAGAATGATGACAGTAAGAACAAAAAAGAGGCAGGCAGAGGTGAGGCAGAGACAACAGGATATGAAATTTTCCAGCTTGAGGTTATAAATTCAAAATCTGGGAAACAGCATAGTGACCGGCTGCAAGTTGTTTATATGTGGAAGCCTAGCTGAAAGGCATTCTGTCCAGGCCTGAGATCTCACCCAGTTATCTACACAGATATCTACTGGCGGGGTCATGAACACACTGGAAGGGAAAAGTGGTTTGTGTTTTTGGGGAGGAACTTGGAAATGCAGCTGGTCATGGGGGGATGCAGGAAACCTGCACCGCACATGCTGTGATTATTCCCTCAAACCTGAAACATGCGATTTCATGGCAAACCCAGCTTGCATAGCCACTCTAGGCTGCTACGTTTCTTTGTTAACCCTAGTGCTTTGCAGATGGAGACTTCTCTAGCCCTGCCCTGAAGGGTGACTTTGCTCAAGGGACTACTTGCCAACCTTCTTTACTATAAAATACACGTGTTCCCAATGTTTCTGGTATTGTGTGGATAGGATATCTCTTGAGAGATTTCTTGTGACCCCTTGAACGCGAACATAAATGATGGAAAGAATTTAGAAGAACAAGGTAAATATTTATAAACTTGCATTATAAATCAGTGATCTTGTAATTTCTTTGACCCTCAGCACTGTGCTTCCGTCCATGTGATAAATGACTGCATTTCTCACCCTGGATTTTGGTGCAGTTGTCTAAGCAAGCTGTCTAAACAGAGGCAAGGAACCAGAGACCTTGGAAACTTTGAAGTTACGTGGAAGAAAACTGCTTAGCTTTCCTTCTATATGCAGTTTTCCATTAAAAAAGGCCCTTCTCCTTTTCTCACTTGCAGTATAGTTTCCAGTCACAGTTTTGACAAAACTTTGACAAAATTCTCAATTTTAGGTTTGGAATGAGTTTGATTAGACCAAGAAACAGACAGCAGGACAGATCACATCTTCGTAGGTTGTAAACAGAAACATTGATATTGACTGGCTCTGCTGTAAGTTCACTGTAAACTAGAATATTTCCTATTATACAAGAGAAGGAAAAGGATCTCATAGTGAAGTACTCTAAGCTTAAAGTAAGGCTTCCACCAAAAAAGTAATGCTAATGGAGGAAGGGGGAAATAAGTACTTTGGGTTTGCAGTGTGGAGGGCATCAGACTGGGATACTTTCTTTGATGGGGATGCATGTTGGTCCAAGGTACCAGCAGTCCCAAATCAGTGTCTTGGATGCATATTGCAATGTGGTGTTGCTGTATGTGCATAAGAGGAGGAAATACAGTCAATTAGTAGTTATTGGGTGGGATAAATTTCAGTAAACTTATTTCTATCTCCTTTTCCTGCTTGTTGCAGTATGTGTTTCCTGCTTTTTCTTCATCATAGTCATAGTGTTTAGACAAGAAGAATATTTTCCCTCACCCTTTTAGCCCAGTCATATGGAATAGTATGAAGTACCCTCAGAAAATGCTAGTTTTCTAGTTGCTAGTTAATGAAACTCTTAAGGCTCCTGGTGGAATTTCTTTTCCACCTATTGCAAGTACATCTTGCAATAGGTGGAATCTGTATGATTCATCTGTGATTTAATTATTTTCTATGAGTGGACAGCTGGAAACTTGACACATGTAGAGCTCTATTTATTGCTGAGATTCACCTACGATGAATCACATCTGAGGAAAATCACACCTCTTGCGTTCTTCTAAAGTAACTCTTTCCATTCACCACAATTTTCTACAATATTGCAAAATCTCATTCAAATTTTTTCACTATGTTTCTTGCATTTGATCTATATCATCTACCTTGAAGTGAAATATTGTATGACTTCATCAGAAAGCTGATGAAGCATCACAGATGTCTCATATTTGATTGTACTGGAACTGGTAGGATTAATCCTAGGTGTTACTGCATTTAGTGGCTGTTCTTAAACCGTTTCCTAGAAGGGAACCAGGACTGCTTTGTTTCTGGTTATGCAAGGTAGCAATTCTGCACAACTTATTGGTCAAACTTATTTTTCATGGTGTCAAAACTGACTTTCTGAATGGAAATTCAGCTTTGACAAAGTTGACTTGTAGCCTAATTTGACATGTATGAGCTCATGCAGTTGGCCTGTCTCCCATTAACAACCACTGAACTGGTTGACTGACTGCAACAATTCTGATGGGGCAAAACAGGAACCTGGAAGCCAGGTTTTACGTCAGGACGTTGAAGGCTGGGCAGCTGGAAATGCAGCTGTGAGTCAGGAAGCTGCTGAAAGGGAGATACACAGCTTCGATCTGTAAGAGGGAAGGTCACGCTGATAAGACGGCTAAACTCTCGCTCTTTGCAGAGGCGGGATTCCTAGCAAAGCTGTTGCTTAGAGTTGACCCTTCCAGGTTAATAAAAGGCACTCACTGCTTGGATATCCTTGGTGTTATTGAAAGGGGGAAGCATCTCTGTGCTGTCTTGCCTTACTGTTATAAACTAAGGGATTTTGTTGGCAGGAGTTAAGCTTAGCATTCTTCTTTTATCACTAATATTGATAAAGAGACATAATTCCTCTACCAAATCCAACCCTGCCCAACAAAGGACAAAAAGTGAAGTAAACATCGGCAATAACTGCACTGATACTAATGGAATAAAAACATTAAATTGGTGTAAATATGAAAAGAATTATAAGTTTTTGGAGGCTTACTGTTACTGCTGCGCTTTGTTTTACTCTATCTTCTGATGACTTTATCCAAGATTAAGAGCTCAGAGTCTATTTTTATAATAGAAATAGGTAGTTTTTGTTCTGGAGCTATTTTTATTGAAAGAGGGACACTTAGATTCTGCAACTCTGATGGCACCAGTTCCCTACTAGGACTGAGAACAGCAGCTTGTTTGAGGAACAGTTCTTGTGGAGTGTTATATGCATCACCATAATGTTTGCTTACATTTGTGCAAAATCCACAGGTAGCGGCCCAAAGGTTCGTCATGATATTCACAAGGAACAAGCGAACTTGTCTGAAGCTTGTCCTGTTTTCTTATGTTGTCACGTTTGAGTCACCCATGTTTATAAATTCAACAAGCACACGCATGCTTCCAAGCCTGCACGTCAGCAGGCCTGCAGTTCTCCTACCTGTTTGTGGGGATAAACATTAATGTGGCACTTGATACATTCTTGTCCCATGTTAGCCCAGGAATTTCCACTCATCCATTTTCTCTTGCATTTGGGACACTTGTATTCACCAAAACAGCGTTTCTTGCCCTGATATGGAGTCAGACCTTCTCCTTTTGGACGAGCCTAAAAAAATAAAGAGAGGAAGTAGTAATAAATAACCAAATGACTTGGAAGGCAACAGTAGAAAAGTATATTTTTATTAAGAGGTATTGGCAATTCATTAGTAGGAGGATTATTATTATATATGAAATTGCAAACTGGGGTTGAGGAGGGAAGATGCAAGTCTACCTTGTGAGGGAAATAAGGGATTCCCAAATGACAAACAGACTTTTTTTTAGTCAGCATTGAAGTTCTCTAAATATTCTCACCAAAATCTCTGACAGGACAGTAATGCACATAATACCCTGATACGTTAGATGAGGATGAGTGTTACATACAGCTGTTTTAAAGATAGCTGTAAAGAAATGACCATTATTCCTGGAGACTCAAGCATTTCAAGACGTTGAAACGCTGCCCATGTAGTCGCTGCATTTTTTGTTGTTGCCTCACAGGAGACATTGCTCTCTTGGGCAGTGGCAGAATGGTACCTTCACCTATCAAAGGGTTCTTTGTCCATTTGTATGTTATGCCTCCAGGACATTTTTTTTAAGTTCCCAGATTAAGTTTACAAAATTTAAATGGCCTGTCACTGGGAAAGGGTTTGTTTTGTTTTGGGAGCTTGTACAATTTCTCAGCGTGGAGGTTCAAATTGTTTTCTGTGTGAAAATATGGGTTGAAAGAGCAGGTGCTTGGCAGAAGACCTGAGCTTGGCAGGGGCTTTGGGACTGCGGCTCCCACGGCTCACAGAGATGCTGTGTGCTCTGTTCCTTCCATGGCTGTGTGTGGCAAGAAGCAGAAACAGACCATTGAGCGTGATCCATCCTGCTTGGTGAGCGCAGAAAGAGTAGGACCCCAAGCCTCTTGTGCCCTCTGTTTGTCTGTAGTGTTAGTAAGGAGACATCCTTATTTTGGACACTTAATTTGCCTCTGTCTGCAAGGGATTGGTAGTGTAGCCTGAGCCACATGCTGTCTTCACGTAGTTCTCAAGGAATTGAACAGGAACTCAGCACAGGGACTTCTCATGATGGAGATCTCTCCCTCCTTGCTTCATTTGCTGATTCAGCTTGGGACATGTTATCTGACTAGTAGGAAAGAGTTATATAACTCTGTTTCAGTGGTACTCAGCTTACTCGTCTTATAGTCAGACCTATAAATGTAGCTCCCCTTAATCAGCTACCCTTATTAGCAAGCAGTCCTTTTAGAAGAAGCGGAGGTCACTGGCTACCTTGTTTCCAGAAGGAATAGCACAGACTTTGGAGCTGTGCCTGAAGCTTTGCAAATGTTTATAAACATTGTTTAGGCATCACACTCCCACTGCAATATGTTATGCCAGCCACAAACAGTATTTAAACATCAAACTCCTACTGCCATATGTTTCACTAGCCACAGTTTATAGATGGGGAAACATTTGGAGATGGCTGCTTTGAACGGGGCGATGACTACAGGTTTCTCAAGTTTAGACAATTGACTTCAAGAGGCATCAAGCTAAAAAGCTCTGCCCTCACAAGGGCACTGGAGGGCACTGAAGGCTGCGGCTGGGGAGTCCTCTGTGTGTACAGCTGGGCACCACTGAGGGAAGCTCTCCAAATCAGATGCTGCTTTGGAAATTTGGCCTCTTGGACTTGCTCAGTAAATCGGAAGCAGAACCAGCAAAAGAATGTAGCAAACCTGACTCCAACGGTAATTTCCTGTCACAATCTCTAGACTAAACTTTTGATTTATTTTTATTTTAAATTTTCATCCGTCACAGCTCCCTCTTCAGTCAGTGACTTTAATTACTTTGCTGGCAACACTACAACATTCTCTGTAGGTGTTTCACTATTGTGCTTTATGGGATGTTTATACTTTGCCCTAGTAGATATTTTCCTTCCCTTATCTCTAGTTTTCCAAACTGTGCCCCACAGGGAATCTGGATTCTCAAACAAAAAAAAAGTTCATTTTCTCTAGTGAGAAACATCATTAGTGCTGACAGCAGTGAAGGCAACTCTCCAATCTGGCCCCCCACCCTCCAGGTTCAGCAAAGCTGGAAGTTTGGTGGAAAAAGTGTTTGGTGGAAGGAAAAACCTGAGTGCGATACACTACCGGCCTGAGAGGTCCTGAGCTCATTTATTTAGTGTCTGTGGCTGCAGCAGTGCAGCTGAATTACATAAACATTTCCAAGAAACAGGCTGCTCCTTCATGTCTAAGAAGCCAGCGCTGCCTGGCAGGGCGTGCGAGTGCCGGGGCACTCAGAGACAGTGGGTCTTGGTACCCACCCAAACGGAGGGGGAAAGCTATTTGCACTAAGCGTTTTTCTTAACTAGCAGAAGAGAGCAAGAAGACATTCTTTGACCCTTGATACTAGTCACAAATGGTGTCTTTTAGCCTGTTTAAGCAATTAACCTCCCATTCCCTTCCCCATGTATCAACCCAATATGAAGTGGTTAATGTAAACCCTTGTGGGTGTTTCAGTCCTGCAGTTTCTTCAGTAAACATTTTCTCCTCTTACTCTTTTTGCAATTAAGCCCTTATGTTCTGAGTTAATCTGGAATGTTATACCACTTTTCACAACGGCAAAATATTATGGTGTTACTCTGACCATATGCTGTCCTGTTCCTTTTAGTCCCAGGTAGCGTTTGGCATTGTTTCTGTACTGGGTTGTGAAAGATTTGCAAAACTCTATCGGATTCTTATCCTCTTTGAAGTTATATTCAAACAGATTTGCAAACCATAACATGGGCAAATTTTTTGCATTTTTAGCTTGTTTCCGTCTTGGTAGTTGACCATTTTGTGCAATGCTTTAAAAACTGCTTAGTTGGGTTTACTCCATAAGAAAAAGCATTTGGCGTTTCTCGTGCTATGTTAATATTTTCTTCTACAATAGCTATTGTATTTTCACATGAGCATTTCAGAGATTATTTAATGCAGCTAGAGCAGGTAGACATTTAGTGATGATCAAATCCAAATAGATTTTTCTTTAAGAAATGGCTGGTTTCTGGTCCTTCAAGCATATCTCTGCCTAGACCTAAGCCTACACAGCAGCCTGTTGTGCTGCCTTGGGGGATCCTACAAGCAGGAAAGTCTTCCCTCCCTAGGAGACGCTCTTGGGAGGTGGAAGGAGGGGGTCAGACATGCTGCGACTGCTCCATGGCCCCGTAGTCATCCCCAGTTGGGCAACAACCCTTTTCTGTTACGGGGGTCCTTATTTTAAAAACAACAAGGAACAAGGCACGAACTGGAGCTGGTCTGGGTTGGTCTCCGTCGTGCTGTGGCTGCAGGGGAGGGCAGCAGCAGCGCAGTCTGTGCAAGCGCTCGCTGGGCCTGGCAGCCAGCAGCAGCCAACCGGGCGAAGCGACCCTGCCCTCTGATTCATGGCCTCTGGCTGTGTGCGAGCAATATGTTATCCTGGACATCCAGAGGAATGCTAAGACAAATGAAATCATCTTTGCAGGTGCACCTCGTGCACGCACCTCAAAGCAGGGCATGTGTTTGCTTTAATGAGACCCAGGGTGGGTGCAAAGCCAGTACTTTTTTTGTGTGGCACAGCAATGAAAATGACATCACTCCTCCATCCTTCATTGACACCCAGCTGCCTCTATTTTTTGTATTCCTCTTCTTTCCTCAGCCAAAACCACAAATTGGCTAAAATAAGATTTTAAAATTGTTTAAGTTGAGCTGTTCTGCTGGGAAGTGGCCAGCTGCGCTCTAGCAGAACCTATTGGATTGAGCATCTCGTGGAGGAATCTGCCAAATCACTTGGCAGTGATGGACGCAATAAAGGACTCTTTGCTTTCCCAAGACAATTCGCTCAAAGTATCAGTCTGCACAGTCAGCACAAACAAAACAAAACACCCACATGCCCTGCTTAAGACTAGATGCATTATAAGCAACAACTTGTAGAGTGTTCCCTCAAAGTGAAATGCAGAGGGATGCTTTACTGAACGTTTCTCTTGCCTTTGTCTTCCTCCTGAGGTTGAGTTGCATAGCTGAAAGGTACAGAGCGTAGGAGAAAGGTGCTGCAGTGTAGGAGACCACTCTGAGAGCCTGTGCGCAAGGATACTGCTCCAAGAGAGCAGAAAAGTGATAACAGAAAACACTAGCTTGGTCCACTGACTGGCTCCTGAGTGTTTTGCCCGAGGTCTAGAGCTATATTTTGAAATGTGAGCTTTCTGACACTCTCCAGTGTAAGTCAGCACAACTATCAGATGGTTTTAAAACACTCAGAGCACTTTAATTTTGCACTCCTCTGCATGCATAGTGCTGAGAAAGACAGAAATACCCCAAGTGTTCAATTGGAAAAAGGAAGTATTATGACTGCTGTGAAGTGCTGAGTGTTCTGGGGCTCTGTTCCTGGCTCTGCTGCAAGTCACAGAGTACTGGGCAATTCACTTAAGCCTCTGTGACCTTTTTCAGCTCTGAAGGCTGTGTAAAAGCATCAAGATGCTGGCACACGCATGCAAATCCGCAGCACAAAATGACCCATAAAAGGGAATATCTAGATTTGCCAACTATTTTGTATGTTCTTTCTGCTTTTAGTGTTACTTTTAAATTTCAGTATCAATAGATTACCTAGACAGATACGGAGGTTACGTTTAGCAAACTAAATGAAGTTGGCCTATTTTTGCTTTCTGTGCACAGTCCATGTTGTTGGTGTATAAGGTTGCTGATGTATGACACTGTGGTCAGTGTTAAAATGAGTTGGAACTGCATTTTTAAATACTGTATACAATATGGGAAGATTATCTAGTCTGAAGCTTTCACATTTGTAGCACTTATGTGCTGAAAATCTGATCATGATGCATACAAGGTAGCTCTGGAGTGACCTCCAGAAAGTGATGAGGATGTTACACACAGTCACCGGGTTAAATCAGCAGGATTTCTCCCTAGCTCTTCTATAGGACAGAATGTGAATGGGCACCTTCCCGCTCGCCAGCGTGTCAGGCTGGGGAAGAGGGCTGATGAGGTGCCGGAGCTGCTGCCTGGCCTTCTGGAGGATTGTGCAATAAGGAGGAGGAAAGACCATCTGGGCTGGCTCTTAGCATGTCTGCTTGCAAGCCGCAGAGTCGCCATGTGCTGCGCTCTAGCGTGTGTGTTGTGTCACCTTGCCTGGAAAACATTTTCACAGCCTGATGTATACAAAAGTTTGCTCATACATGTTTTCCTTAATTTCTTTCTGCTTGTTCCCATACTTAACATAGACGTAGTCCTTTTTTTTTTTTTTTTTTTTTTTTTTTTTTTTTTGTTCTGGCTGTTTTAAAAATGTTTTAGACTACTCTTAAATCCCTCATAGCTTCTTTTCTCTGGTCTGTGTGCCTCTGCCAGTTTAGAGGGCCATATGTAGCTTTTAGCCCTTTTGATCTTTCCTGTTATGACAATAATTCCTGTTCTTTTCTCTTGCTCTTTTAGGATGTGGCTCCATTAGGTCAGTATCTTTCTAGCAGGGTGGTGTTCAGAATGGAATGCGATTTTCCAGGAATAGAGCATTAGAAGGAGGAAAAAAAAGATGCAAGTTTGTGTAGCGTGCAATCCAAAATAATAGTCATCTTTTTATTGCACTTGAACAAATATTTTATTTCTGCTGTGTTACAAACACGTTTTCATTCCCCAAACCTCACTTTTGAGGAAAACATTAAGAGAGTGTAGCAAGTAACCTGTATCAGTGAACTTTTTACAAGTATGTTTTGAAAGGGCAGAAGACAAGTTTTATTTTTGTCATTTTAATACATGAGTGAGTATGTATCTCTTAGCTGCTTCAGAAAATCAGTGTTGTCAACATGTTGCATGTTAGCTGTGATTTTGATCTTGTTTTCACAATGGTAAACCAAGAGTAAGATTTGGCAGAACTTGTTACTAATAACACACACATGGTTTCTGATGCTGATTAAAGCAAGAGGCAGGGTTGTCATGGACATGCTGATCAAAGTCTAGAAATCCAAGGAGCTGGCTTGGCAAACATTCTAACATTTAAATCAAAATCTGGTTTTGCAGATTTTTCAGAATCCTAGCCATGCCTTTGGAACAAAGGCTTTTCTTTTCTTGCAAAATGTCTAGTTGGGATGATCATTAGAAGTATCCTTGGGCTGAGGATATATAACATTCTTTCTGTACTATGCCAGTTTGAAACACAATACTTGCAGAAGTGCCAGATATTAGTTACTATCTGATGTGTCAGTTAACAAACACTGAACACTGAGGAGTTGATAGTGCAGACTTCCTTCGCTCATCCTATTCTTTACTCCATAGCCAGTACAGGAATAGAAAGCGTAAAAAAAACCTCAGTACCATAAAATCTAAGAAAACAACTGCATTGACCACATGATAATATGCTGTTTTCATGAGCTTCTGTCTTATTAAAAAGACTTAGAGGTATTTGCACAAGCAGTGACAAAAGCAAATAGTGTAATAGAAAGGGATTTGAACAAAACGGTAATGTGATGAAGGCATGAGTCTTGGACCACCAACATTTAAACTGAGTATGTAGCTCTGATGGGTTTCCTGTTTGATTTTGGTCATGTCGCGCAAGTACACAGTGCCTCAGCTCAGCATTTGTAGGATGGAGATGTCATTATGCAATTCTGTATTTCCCTACATTTCTTGTGGCTGCAATTATCTTGGTTATCTGGACTTCAGGGATTTTTTTTAACCTGTGTGCTTCTCCTTGCTTGTTCAGTTACTGTAAAAGAACTTCCAAACTAACCATTTATATTTGAGCCAGCCACAGTTTCAATACATTTGTTCCCCTGGGAACTTGAGAACAATGGAATTAATTGAGCATATAAATAGCTGCTTAATGAACTTTTCCTTGAAAGTGTTGCATAAGTCAGCCTAAACCAGAACCTAGCATCTCAAGAACAGGGCAAGAATAAGTCTCTGGCCCCTTTGCAGATGAGGCTAGCTATCAAAATGTGAACCAAATGTTAACTTACACAACAAAGCAAACCTCCTGAAAAAGATTATCTTGGAGAACAAAGCAGTGAAAACTATTCTCAATGTGTTAATGCAGTATGAAGTAAAAAAGAGGCCATGTAGAGAGTGGGGTTGAGTAGAGCCTAAATGAACCTGGGTGTCTGCCGCATAATTTAAGTATTGTATGACAGGCAGAAAATAGATTTGCATATCAAATTAGGCATGTAGAAGAGTTAAAATTACACTCGCCTGCTGGGATGCAATGAGGCACTTCTTTTCAGTGTTACAAGATCATATTCTTCCAAACAGTTTGAGATAAAAGGAAGTGGTTGAAATCTTTCTTTCCCCTTCTCTAATACAAAATTGACCATGCTGAATTAATTATGAAGAAAGGAGGAATGTATTCATTTTAATAGTTTCCTGATGTGTGGACTCTTTTGTCCCTCTTCATTTGTTGTTTGAAAACTTACAATAGCAATGCCCTCCTTCTCCCTTCCCCCTTCTCTTCTAACACACTGTATTAAAATGTTGGCATTTTTGTTTGGTAGTTGGAGTTTTGGAGCAGTGAGGGTCACACCCTTGCTATACTCAGTCTCCTCCTCCTCCAAGCTGAGGTCAGAACTCATATTTTTGTTCCTGTAGGACCTGTTTAATTGGTGCACACTTAGATGGCTTTGGGCAGGTTTCAGATTTCTCTGAGGGCTAATACGATGCAGCTGGGGCACTGTGCTAATGATGAGTTGGCAGGTCTGGAGATGACTATCTCTTGTCCTCTAACGAGCAGTGCACCAGCTCTGGTAGACCCCTTGCCTCCTTGCAGGTCATGGGACCCTTCCAGAAGCAAAACACATAGGAACAGAGGAAGGGCCTGTATTAAGACTGAAAGGACTGTAGGTGCTGGTGGGAGGCAGTTTCCTCTGCTGCTTTACTGGCTTTGTAATATCCTGCTTTAGCACTATCGGCGGCCGCCTTCCTTCCTACTGCTTTTACAGGGACAGCATCTCATTTGACCGTTCTTATTCAACATCTGCTTCAAACAGTAAATATATGATGATGATGAATGTCTAGATGACTAGAAGTTGGCATAACCTGCTGAAGCAAAAGAACTGGTATAACTAAACTAAGAGAAATCCACCAGGGGAAAATCATGAGAAGAAGAATGAGATGTTGTGGTTAAGGCACGGATGGGGCCTCTGGAGGTCTGGGTTTAATTTCTGGCCTGACTACAGCCTCTTTCTGTGAGTTTATGGACAAGTTACTTGATCTCTCTGCCTCTTTTTTTGCTTTTATCTGGAACATGGGCAGCACTAGCACTCTTCACAGGATCAGAGTATAATTAATGTTTGCTACTACAAAATTAAGAACTATTTGAAAATCTGAGCTAAACAATTCTCAGGGTTTTTTGCGCATGTACTGCTGAAGGCCTGTTACCAGTGAGCCTGACCTCACCTCTTGAGACATTTTTTAAAGGCTCTGCTCAACAGATGTTTTCTGCAGTATGTTTTCTGTTTTCCCTAAAATCTGGTTGGTTAAATTGGTCAAAACGTCACTTTCTATTTAACTGCTTGTGACATCTCCCCTGATGCTTCCAAACAGCCACAGGGCCAGAGGTAGGGCAAGTAGGTGTGCAGTTGTTATGAAGATTTCTATTTAGGGAATTCTTCGTGCTAAGGATAATGCATGGGGCCCTTTGAACTCTTCCTACTGCAACAAAGTGGTACAAAGGCTCCCAGCACCCCATCTAACCTCCAGACCCCAAAGAAACGACAGGGAGGCTCCCAGGATACCAGCGTGCTTAGGCTGCGGCCTGTCCTCCTGCAAGGTGAAATAACACAGCAAGAGATGGCCCTGGCTTCTAGCTGGAGCGGGCCCAGGGCTTGAACTATGCAGGAACAGCGAAAGGAAATAGAGCCCAGATGAGCAACCACCCTGGCTTTCCCCACCTCAGCCTCCTCCTCTGCCCTCCCCCTCCCCGGTCCTGTCTCCAGGATGACATGCAAAAACACCCGTTGAGTCAGTCAGCCTGCTTTACATTACAGCATTCTTGTTGAGCCTGGAAAAATACATGCTATGCAGAGCCCAGACATGAAACATTACTTCATCTGCTGCTATCTAAACTGCAGAAATGTTTATTACGTTTAATAATGCAAAAGAGATGTTCTTCCCTGGTCTCAGTATCCTTTCCTCTGGAAATATTCTGATGCACATGAGCACAATGCCTAGAGGGGAGCAGCAGGAACCCCCCCTTCCTGCTCGCAGTGGCCCTGTGTACGCTCTGTCCACCCAGAGCCCCTGTGTCACGGCTGCCCGACCTGGTTGCTGTGTGACACCCCTGGAGAGCTACTCGCTGGCACTGCTTGCTCATTTGCTTGGGTAACCTGAGCACATTTGCAGGCACCTTCTTGCTAGAGGAGTTTTTTACCACTGTAGACTGACTCTCTCTATTACAAAAGAGCAGGTTTTTATCATCTTAATAGTTGAAGTGCGTGAGAAAAAGCTCACAATACTAAACAAGGCAACAGCAAAACCTTCTCTGAAGTGCAAACTTATGTGCATATGCTTCTATATATGTTATCTGCCTTTATATTCAATTTGGCAAGGCCAAAAGGAGGTTTTCTTTAGTGTGAAGTTTGTGACAACAGCGTATGAATGTGCATTGGTAATCTCTTCCATCCTTGCCTTCTGTCATATTCCTTCCTGTTCTTGCAATTGCATTTTTCCACTGTGCTCCATCACCGTTTGTTTTTCCAATGTGAAAAGCTAGTTTGAATCATCTAAAGTATTGTTTGTGTCAGGCTACCAGATGCCACTGGTATCTGCCGCATTTCAGGAATGATTTTGTGACTGTCTCAGTGAACTGTCTCTGACATCTATAAATGTTATAAGAACTCTGAAGTTTTTTTAGCTAATCTTATAAAAAGGACAAATATGGTCCTTCCATAATATCTTATTTGGCCATATGCAGAAATTTGCAGATCCTTGAAGATGAGGCAGGGCTGACTTCAATCAATCAGGGCAATGAAGTGAGAATGCTAACAAGGTATCCCAAGTGTGAGCACTCAACACAGTCAAAGTGTTAGGTGAAGAGAGCTTCTCACATCAGAGTGAAAGGCTAGAGTGTAAGGTGAGAAGTGGCATCTAGGAGAGGACTGATACATACAAAACATATGAAACAAAATTTGTAAATAGTTTTCTCAATGATTTAGATACTTTCCAAAAGTTTAAGTTGAGCTCTTTACTACTACTTGTTTTATTCCTCTAACCTGTGAAGTCTAAGAATAAACATCCCAAAACAAACCCAAACCAGGAGACAGACAGACACCTGGAACTTCCTGTGAAACAGAAAGGTCATACATTGAATCAGGTTGTGGATGTTGCATGATTTGGTTCACACCTGTGACTTCTGAGAGAAACAGAAGCTCTTATTTGCTTAAATAGGAAACTCCTGAGTGCCCCTGAGCTGTCTGGCTGTAGTGTAAGAAACTAAATCTTTTGAAATATGCATCTATTTTTAGACGTGTAGAG
>JAWLRI010000126.1:44772-104552 GCA_034781795.1 Crypturellus tataupa
AGTGCCCCTGAGCTGTCTGGCTGTAGTGTAAGAAACTAAATCTTTTGAAATATGCATCTATTTTTAGACGTGTAGAGAGACATTGAGATTAAAATAATCATTGCTTTTAAAAAAATTGAAGGGAAACTCCATGTTCACTAGGGCATAGTCACAACGGTGAAACGAAATAGTAACTTTCTAAATGAAGGAAAACTATTCAATCTTTTGCAACCTTCCCAATATATTTCAGCAGCAGCCTGAGACAGCTTTTCCTATATTTAAACTTTCTTTTGTCAACGACACGCACAGCACTTCCTTATCACAGGAGTCTAAAATCTCCCTTCCTGGAAGTGGCCACTTTCCTGTCTGTGTGGGGAGCCGGCTGCCACCGCAGGAGCCTCTCACTCGAGGTGGCTCTGGATCCGTGGCACTGGCAGCACCCCCAGACCTGCTGCTGGCAGCTGAGGCAAACAGGGAGTAACGCGAGGCCCATTAGCAGCTCCACGTTCTTTGACATGCACTGAACCTAAGCACCAGCAGCAGATGGGCCTGGACGAACGACGCCTCACAGAGCGCTTGTGCTTTCTCCCCAGCAGTAACCCCAGAACTGTGGGGTCTCTGCATGGCTGCTCTCCCATCAGGAGCAAAGCTGTAAGAAACAGCGTGCATTGTGTCCCTCGGCATGCACAGCTAGCAACGCTCTCCGTTGCAGGACAAGAACAAAGTAGTTATTGTTGTCATTTGGACCAGTCGTGTCCAGAATACACCCATCTGTATGGGTGACCCTCCACAAGCCGTCAGAGTATGAAGTCAGATGTGAGGGCTAGTCTCTCTGCCTGCATTTCAGTATGAGTTTGCTCAGTTTTTGAGCAAAAAGAAGAGGTTAGTCATTTTTGTTAACAAAGAGGAAAAAAAGAATCCCCCACTACAAGGGCTCTTCTCACTGCCCTTGTTTAAAAGAGCTAGTGTTGATAAGAATGTGAACTGAGATCTTTGCCCCAGTCTTCATTGCATAAACCAAGTTCAAAACTAGACATCTGGCTTGTGCGTAGCCCCCAGACTAATAGGTGCTCTGTCAGACTTTGCAATTTGCTTTACTGATTCAGGCTGCCTTAGTGTGGGGGAAATAAATCTAATTGGCACCAATACTGCTGTGGTGGGTTGTTTCCTGACCATGGTCCGAGTGCTGTGTTTGGCAGTGACTATGGATTTGATGTGGTTCTGCATTATGCTGAACTATCATGGTTCAGCAGTGGCTTTAGCTAACAGGTTAGCAGAAGGTAAAAGGAAAGGTAACTGATCAAAACAAATGCTCTCAATTAGCATTTGGTATCCACTTGCAGTGATAGCATATTCTAAGAACATCCTGACCCTGAAAGGGCTGGAGTTCCTGTGTACTCCAGGATCTGATAGCTACAACTTTCAGGAAACTATCTCACAGGCTGCAAGGTTGAGAAGCAAATGTCAGCCTAGCTTCTAGCAAGAAAATGCCCTTTATTCCAACAAATAAAACACCTCATTTGGGATCTGTTTTACTGTTTAAGAACATGTTGCACCAAAAAGCACATGGTGACGGGGGACAATTGCAGTGTTCAGCTACTGCACATTTTCTAGGAGAATTTTTTTCCTAGGGTGCTGTTTTCCCATTTGGAATATCTAATTCCAATTTTGTCCTAGCAGACTTGCATATTTCTGACTGTTCTAATAGTCGCAGGCAGTGAAAAGCTGTGAAGACAACAGAATATGGTCACAGAGGTGGGATGAAAATGCAGGTAGTAGAGGTGCACACACAGTCCTTTATCTTTTTTTTTTTTTTTTTACTTTTTACTTTTTCCCCCTTTTCTTATTTCTCTGATTCTTTCTTAGAGAGATGCTACTCTAAAGACAGGATAAGGATTCATGCTTGCTCTGGCTTTAGAGAAAGAATAGAAGCAATTTACCTTGATCTTGGAAAGGGAAAAAATCCAAACTACTGGGCAGGTCTTATGAGGGGTCTTTGATTTTGTTTTTGAAATTCAGATACTCTGTTACATGGGTGTATTTCAGCAGCATTATTGATTAAAAAAAATGGAATGATGAAATACGAGACGAATACAGATAAGTGCATCCTGCCTGTCTTATTGTAAGGGCTCCGAGTCTCAGGGATGTTCTGTCCCAAGCTGAGGACGGCCATAAAGGCTGTGCTGTTTTGGTGAGCCGCTGACTTGAGCTCTTGTGTGGTGGTTGGCACAGCAGCTAGTGCTTCCTAGTCTCCTGCTTTCTCAGCCTTTCCAAGGAGCAGTTAATTTTATCTGCTCTGTACGTTTTGGTGGGATGTGCAGCTCCGTGTGTGTCTAGAGAGAGGCCCATTATCCTTCACAGACTCAACACAAACCCTCGATTTTAAAAACAAAACAAAAGAAGAAGCCGGCCCGTTTCCGGTCTCTCGGGCTGAGCCAGCGCTGCGGGCTCCTTGGTCCTTGATCACAAGTGCAGCTGTTTCTTTATATGCTCGGACATAATAAAAACGTCTCAGAAGGAAGCTGTCAAACTGACAGGTGTGCCATGAAGTGCGAAACTTGGCCCTGGGCGCCGCCTGCGTGCGTGAGGGTGCGTGCACGCGTCTCCCCACACACAGGTCCTGTGTTTGGTTTTCTCCAAGGCCTTCAAGGGCCTCCTTGTCATAGCACAAATAATCTCATCACGCAGTCTCCCTTTCTGCGCTGTCTCCCAGCCAGCTCTGGTCAGAATAATCCCCTTTCTCAACCCTAATACCACAGCAGAAATGTCATCGTTATTCTGTAACCCTGGTATTTGTCAAACTGATGGGAACAATGAGAGCATTCAGCGAGCCAGGAGACGAGGAAGGCGCCTCAGGAAAAATCCCTCCAGGGGAAAGAAAAAGTTCTTCTGTCAGGCTTTGAACTCCATCGGAGCTGCCATTTGTCTCGGGGTTGGCCTGCACCGCGCACGGAGGGCTGCCCTGCAAGGACCATGTCTTCAGCTGGGGTCGCAGGGCAGGTTCAGGTTTTCTTTTTTAGACCAGCTGACTGGCAGCAACAGCTTTTCTTCCAAAACTGCCAGATCTTCAGTAATGATAGAGATCTGCCATTCGCCTGCATGTGTTTTTGGTTTGTAAAACCAAACATGCATCTGTCTTCAGGCTTAATTTATATGCGGATACAGCTACTAATTCTGATATCAAAGACTCTCTCCTGTCTAGTGTCTAGCAAGAGGAGGCCCTGCAATAGCTGGGGACCGCTGTGAGTTCAAGCCGGGTACCAGGGAGAGGTAGCAAGACTGAGCGACAAAAGTCTGCTCTCCCTTGCACATCCTAGTAAACGCTGCAGAAAGCTGAGGGACAGGAGAAAATGCACCGCAGACAAGCTGAGAGATGTAGCCCTTTTGACAGTGTCCTCGCTAAGATAACAGGCTCCTAACAGACAGCATTGGCTGCTCTGGTACTTGTTGAGTTCATGTAGGGAGCTGAAGACAGTGCCAGGTAACCAGCAGTTTTCCAGCTCATTGAGATCTACTGGATTTCTAACTATGGGATTATCTACAAGCAGAGCGTGAGCACTACTCCCACTTAGAAATGAAACTGCACAGAACTGTGTGCAAGGGTGGTTAATCCTGGCGTGGAGACCTGCAAAGGCTTCGTATGTCAGACCTTCTTGTTTTATTCTAGCTCGTCCTCTGATGAAGCTGTGTCAAAGCTCCACCAAGCCTCACTGCAGAGGTGGCTCTCTCGTAGTGAAAAATGAAGTGCACTTGGTGAGTCACTAATAACAGTTGGCTTTTTTTGCACCCAGCGCTAATCCAAAGCCCTCAGCAAACAGAGTGTATCTTCTGGTGTGGAAATGCAGCTACCTTTGGGATGGAAAACAGCAGCAGTTTGTGTTTTGTGCTTTGCACTCTTCCAACCCTTCACAGTAAGGAAACATTTGTCTAAAAATACTGGGGTATGCCAGAATCCGGGGTCTTCAGGAAGAGGAAAAAATGAAAATTTCTAATAGCTACCAAATGTCAGGCTATGTTAAACACAATGGGGGGTTTCAATCAGTTTTGAGAAGCTGAAGCAGTTTCTATCATAGTGACTAATTATTAAAAAATTAAGAGATTTTTAACAGCAGCAATAAGAAAAGAATATCCAGAGATAATAAAGTAGTCAGTAAGCATTTAAATTTTGTGTTTTTCTACAAGGAAAGTGAAGAAGAGTATGAGTTATTTTTATTTAACCTAACATATATACAATTTACTCAGCAAATGTAGGGAGTATTCCTTAAAATGGTGAATGTTACAATTCAGATTAATATAAGATCTTTGTTAGAGAAGGATCATCAGTCAAGCTGATCATGAATAGTTTTCATATTCAATTTTGAGCACAAATGAAAATTGACAGAAGATTCATAGATACTGGAAACGCACCTCAGCTCCCTCTCTTACTAAAGAGATAACCAATATGTCTCAGAAGGAGAAACTGTGTTCCAAACAATTCCAGTTTCTCCCTGAAAATCAAGAACTGTGTGTCAGCTGCGTGTGCTAATCTCTTCAGAAGGTACGTGGAGAGCTTTGGTTGTGTGACGTCGCGCACAGCTGGCCTGTGGACATCACACCCCACGCAGCCTCACCTTGGCGTGGCCAGGATCCCTTCAGGGAAACATCGTGCAAATAATCATTTTAGAGACTGCCCATCAGCTACTTCTTTTTAAAGTCATCATTCTGCATGTGAATATAAACTGGAGAGGCCTCCTCCTTTATCTTGTTATTTGCATATGTGCTAGCAATCCAGTGTCGTTTCTCTAAACCATTCACAATATAAACACATGTGAGTGCCTTATTGCTAAACCAAGGTTCAGGACTTGGGTTTAAACAGTGTGAATTGAAGTCATGTCCTCAAAGTTAAACAAGACATTGCAAATGCCTTCCCACCCTGCCTGCCCTGTCCCCTTCCCTGGATATACAACAATAGAGTGGGCAATCCTTTTTTTGTTTAGAAATGTAGAAAGAATGAGTAAAGGGAGCTCTTTGGAGTGCATAGACAGGGAATTTAAAGACTACAGATGTGGTCTGAAGTGCAGTCAATAGAAAGACTGGCATGAGTGGACAAAAATAGAAACATAAAGGTATTATGAAGAAGAGAAAAATATGCACAATCACATAATCACTGCAATATGCATCATAGTAAGGAAGTGCAGCATTTATATCAAATTATATTGCATATATATATATATATATCAG
This sequence comes from Crypturellus tataupa, assembly GCA_034781795.1. Classification (NCBI taxonomy): domain Eukaryota; kingdom Metazoa; phylum Chordata; class Aves; order Tinamiformes; family Tinamidae; genus Crypturellus; species Crypturellus tataupa. The sequence goes on from JAWLRI010000126.1 coordinate 49,972, forward strand.
TCAAAAGTGCAGATCTGTGCTCTCTCAGCAGCTTCTCCAGCAATTAACAGTATGTCTTTTGATGAGTTGTCAGTGTGTTCTGTTCCTAAAATACTAAATATTACTCTGGTCAAAAAGAGTATTGGAAGGGGTCCAGTGGTTACAAAGCCTTTGTATGTAGCTTTAGTTCCTTACTTGATCTGAGCTTCAGTTTGGCTGATTTTTCTGTGCTTCAGCTTCTGAATTGTGAAAAGGGAAATACTTTATGGTTCTGTATCATGTCTGTATAGTAAACTTGAATGCTTTGAGATTTCTGAAAAGCTTTAAGAACAGTCATCAGATCTTCATTTGCCATCACTGATGATATATCCATCAGTTTTTCCTTATAGATATTTTAAAACATTCCAGGACCACTAAACATAGCGAAATAGTCTAGTTGTTGTTTTTAAGTGTTTATGTCCATCAGATCGTACAGCATAGTGGAGTGTGTTTGTGAACTGGCATTGGATGGAAGTCGTTTTTTTTCTTAATATGCATGTCTTTATGCTGGTTTTCCTTTGTCCTTAAAGGACTCTGTCTTTGTTATTACGTTCACTGATCTTATACATTCAATTTATGTATCTTAAAATATGTGTTTCCTGCAAATAGGAATGAAAAATGGAAAAGATCCTATCCAAACTTTTCAGATAATTGAGTGTGTAATCAAGCCAGCACTGTCCCCCAAATACTTTATATCTATTACACCCTGTGGTTAGTGCCAGCTGAGGGAGTTCTGTTATGACTAAATGTGTCAAAGCAGAGGTGTTAAGAAAAAGACTACAAAGCTTTGCCTGAAGCCTGTAGTCACACGACAACTATCTTTCACTTCTCTTATGAAACAGATGTTTCATTGCTTCATATATAGGAAATCAATATCAGCTGGTTACCTCATAGATTGGACTGAAAAATTGAGCACATAACTTGCAGTCAAAGACTGTGAAAAGTGTTCTAGAAATGCAAGGCTTTCCTTGGGAAACAGGTAATGGAGAATACTCATCTTGAAGGGGTCCTTGGCAAGAAAAGTGCTCTGAAATTGTTCTGATGACAATGTAGTTTTGAAGGCACTGTGAAAGAAGCACAAGATGCACACCCAAGAAACAGATGCACACCCAGTTCCAGGGCAGCAGAAGAGCTGCAGCAGTCTCATGCACCTCTACCTGGTCTCCAGTTTCGAGCTGAATTGCCTTATTTCACGGTGCCTCCAAGGACCTGGTCACTTCTAGCCCTGCAGCAAACATGTCTCAGGCACAGTTGTGGGAAGCTGCGGCATTTTGCAGCCCTTGTGTGTGGGTGGATCTGCTTTTAACTGGCTCTCTTTAATCAGGGGCGGGTATTTAAGGACATCGGTTAAGAGCTGCAAGTGCTGGCCCCAGCGGGCAGCAGAGCTACAGCCTATGGGGAGGATGCTGAGCCCTACAGCTGGGCATCATCGTGCTGAACGTGCACGGTGCCGCACACAGCACCCAGATTAGGAGCGGTGACACTGTTTAAGATCCTGCCACTTGTCACGGGGTAGCGACAATGACTGCCATGATAGTGGATGCACCCACCTTGTGTGGGAGGCAGCAGTGCCCTTGCTGTGAGCAGCACGCTGCAAACCGTGCCTAAAGCACAAGCAGCAAAGTCACTCTGAAAACTTGCAGAAGAAATTGCTTTCGACTGCGAGCTAGCAATACCCTCTTGAAGCATGTGGGTTCAATTTAGAGTTTGCAGTCACCTCTTTTTAAACAGTTAGCTAAAGGTGGATTATACCACAAAGAAATAACCATGAGACAAAAAGTAACGTCTCTTCTGCTTACTGGCATTATGGATTAGCAAAGAACAAAAGTAAAATTGGACATGAAGCTCTTGCCGGCAGAAAGCCTTTGCAAAATACAGTTCAAAAATTTCAGCCATGAAAACTGCCTCGATTTCAGACTTTGGTGCCTGTGCCGTGCACCGTACCAGCTGTTAATTCCTGGCTTGAATCAGGACTGGAGATGAAGATGGTCTGGTGATTTTTTATGAGCTAGTCATTTTAGTCATTTTAGTATTTGCACCAGCCAATAGGAAAGGCAAAAGACTGGGACCTTGCAGTAAAAGGACATACAAATAGAGGGTGAAAAAGTTTCTTCTGTCCAGGAAGTAGAGACTAACTATTCACAAACCTGATTATTATAAAAAGAAAACCCTTTCACAGAGTTTTTCAGTCATGTGAACATATTAGCCGTATGTGGGCCATTCAGATTGATTAAAACACCCCAGCCAAGGGACTGAATGGTCTTGTATTGAAGTCAGAATAGAATTTGCAAACGTAACTAAGCACCCAAGGCCTGCTGGCTTTTGAAGGCTTCCTTGCAACTCCTGGCCTAGCCACACAGCAGCAGAGTAAGGTATCAAATAGGAGAAAAGGGCCTGTTATCATTTTGGCCAACATAGAGATGAACTTTATTTCGCACCTTTTGCCCTGTTTGCAGAGTTGCTGTCCAGAAGGCAAATGCCTAGTCATGTAAACATATGTCTAAATACAAACTGGTTCTTTTCTTAGAAGAAATTGCAGTGTGATTTTGAAGGATATATGCCAAAACCTTGTACTATAGATTAAATGTAAATGGATAAACAAAAAATGTGCTTTTCAAGTAGTAGATGGTGAAAAAGTTGAGGAAATTAATTGAAAGTGCAAAAGCCCGTGTGTGCATCTGGGGAGGGGAGCACAGAGCCTAGCTTACATGCGTGTCCTCGATCAGCTGTCTAAAATCAGTTCCCTTCCAGAACATAGGAGATTAGATGAGGTGAAATAACCACACTCAGATTATCCACACTTAGCACGTATTAGAGGCTAATTATTAGGGTTCTCATATGCTTTTTTCTTTCTTGCTATGACTTCATTTGCAACCACATTCTTTTCTCCTTTCATTCTCTTTTTAGTCTCGCTGTTTATAGTGTTTAAAATTTTCAGAACAAGGGAAGAAATGTGTCAAATCTTCTCTTGAGTCATTTCTCTCTGCAAAAAAAGGCTCCTTTCCAGTTACACCTCGCTGCCCTCTGCACTGCCCGGCTTTACTCCACCCTGACTGTTAGCCTGATGTAGTCACACTATGATAAACAGATTTCCCTCGGTAGGACCCGGTGCTTAGGAATAGCTCAACCTCACAAGCCCAAAGTATAACCATAGAGTCTGTGGTCTGTCACAAGTGGCGACAGGTAGGGTTGCGCTACAGCAGTTGTCTAATACGCTCATATTTAAGTCTTGTGTAGACACAGGAGCTGAATATAGTCATAGGAAAGTGATCACGTACAGCCTGTAAATTATTTCTAAGTGCAATATTGCAACAATAAAGATTTTCTTAAACTAATGCTTTATCAATTCTGTTTAACACTGAGTAGCAATCTCAGCTGACTGTAGAAACCACAGTAGAAAGAAAAATGCTGCACACATTGGCTTTGCCTTCTTCTGTTTTTCAACCCTAAAATGAATGTAGATGATAATTTCATTTTAAATAATTTGCTGAGTATTTGGGACCTTGCCATTTTGAATGTCCTATAACATCAGAGTTTCGATCATTTTCTGAGGTTTGGTTGAAAAAACTATGCTTATAGACCTATTCAAAAAGAGGTTTGCTTGAAAAAGAAATTTTGAGCAAAAAAAATAAATAAAATTGGTAATCACAAATTAACAATAACCCTTATTAGCAGGAGCTGAAGAGCAATGCAAGAGCTGCTTCAAAACCAGCAAGAAAATACACACCTCGTCTGTCTTAGAAGGTTCGTTGTCCTCAGCATTAGGACCTATGTACTTTCATGCAGGACTTTATAACCTACCATCATTTAGATCTCTCTCTCTCTTTTTAATGCATCAGAAATGTTGGTATTTGGCAGGCTTTTTCCCTTCACTAAATATACTGTAAATATTGTCCATACTGTCCATACTTTGTTATGTCTTTACAGACAGAAAAGCTCAAAATGTGCAGACCTCACCCTCAGGGACGTTTGTGGAGATCCTTTGCTCCTGAGCTACTTACTCCTTAAGCTAGGACTCCCTCTTTAAGACAACCTCTGGCCTCTAGGGGCAAGAGCTAGTGAAATTCCTGGTGAGCTTCATCAGGAAACTAGGTGCCCCTAGGGAATACGGCCCAGGACACGGAGCCACTGCAAGATGAGGATTTTTAAGGACCCAAAGATGTTTAGCATCTCCCATCCACTGGGGGAAAGTAGGCTTAGGATCTTGGCATGTGATCTATCCTGAACTTCTGTTCTGTGGAAAACTAGGGAGCACAAGCTGATACTGTTGAACTGCTAAGGAAACATGTTTCGCTATTCCTGAATACCTGTAGCTTCCTAAGAGTGTAGGGTGTTGAATTTGGGTATACAGCATTGCACTCCAGCAGAGGTGACAAAGATGTGAATAAGTATGGCACACTTGCTGCAAAAAGGGACTAAACCACAGCAGTTGAAGGGAAGAGAAGCATTGCTTGATAATTACCAGATAGTCTCAGGGCAAACACCATAACATTCCTAAGAGTGACTAAATGTGACCAATCTTGAGATCGCACTAATCTTAAAACACTTCCAAAAACTCTCTTTGCTGCTTGCCAGCATCAGCTTTTGCTCTAGTTCAGCTTCAAGCAGCTGTTTTTCATCCATGAATTCAATCCACCCCACTGTACACGGCCCCCTGAGTGGCAGTGATATGGTTGTAGGCAGGGAAACCAGCCAGACCTGTGTGTGTCACAAACACATTGCCAGTTTTTAAATGCAACCACCTTACCTAGTAATTACAAGCAGATATTGTAAGAGACCAGAGGAAGAAGTTGTTCTTGTGGGACATCTCAAAAATGAGCCAGGGAAGGGGGACCTATCGGAGGTGCTATCCTACTTCCAGGAGAGCGAAGCCATTTTAACACATTGCTCTAGTTGTCTGCCACCTCTTCTTGGTGCAACAGCTGTATTTCATGGTCAGTGGTGTCAGACACTAAAGAGGTGCAGGATGAAGAAAATGGATGCGTTCTCTCTCTGCTGCCAGAACAGGGTCATCCATCAGTGCCACTATGGAGGTTTCTCTGTGTCCTGGCTTGCTTCCAGGCTGTGCTGGGCTTGCTCCAGTGAGCTCTCCCTTAACTCTTGTAAGACGTATCTCCTGCCACAGGCAAAGCATCCCTGCAGAGGACTGCATTTTTATCTGTGCTTTGGTGAGTATCTGTCAGCCAGACAAGAAGCTGTCCAACATATTCATGTAGGGAAGCCGCAGACTAGATTGAATTTAAACCATACAATTAAGCAACTCTTTAATAAATACTGAAAGATTAAGTATGCACCGTGCCAGTTAAGTTGCTACTGTGTTGTCTTAACCCTCCCTCTGCTCCCAACCTGCTTCCACCCTTTCAGTATCAGCCTAATCAATTCTGTAGACACTTGGGATCAGCAACCTCTGGCAGAAAGAGGGAAAAACCTTCCCTTGTACTAATTCTGACCCGTAGCTGGATCTGTGTGTGTTCTATTTTTATTTTTCTTTAAACTAGTGGTCACAAAGTGGCCCAATGCCTAGATGCTGCAGGGCTTCCTCAAGCAAACCCACTTGATGATTCATGTTCCTCTCTTTAAAAAGAAAATATAAGTGTAAAATTATATGCAAAATACACTTTGCACTTAACTAAAATTGGAGGAATAAGATAGAAGCAATTTCTGGTATCTGTCCTGGATGCGGTCAACATCATGGCTTTAACAGGCATGCACGTGACACTTGGAGTGTTCTGCTTGTTGAGCCTGCCTCAGGGCTCTCGGTCTTCTCACCCTGAACTTGTCAACTTTTGTGACTATGGTTATGCTGCTGTCCATAGCAGATATGTGTATATTAGCATTTTTAAAAGTTTTGTTTGTACTAATTAGATGACATTTTTAAAGAGCAATCATAGTGTCTGGAGTTCGCAGAAATGTTTTCTGTATAAATTCAGGGAGACAGATGAAAGAAAAAATGTCTCCACTATACTGAAAATGGAAATAAACCTGCCAATCCTCGGTTTCTCGAAATTTCTGTAGTCTTAGTGAAATAAGTTAGTATAGGTCAATACAGCACCTTGAAAATGAACATCTTGTGCTTAGTGCTTTGGAGATGTAGGATGTCATGTCCTGCGTAACTAACCCTTAGGGACACTCTCCTGCGCTCTAGAGCTCTAGCCAGTCTACCTACAGAGATCGGCTGATTCATTTCAGTGTGGTAGGTCTTTCACATTTGGATATAGACTTGATTAAATAACTCACATTATTAATGTGAATTTGCTTTTAAAAAGGCTCCTGACCATGGCAGCACCAGCTCCCTAAGCTTTTCAAAGAGGTACAACTGACAGCCCTTGCTCAGCAGGTAGACACCAGCATGTTCCAATTCACAGCTGCCAACTCAAGAGCCAAAACTCCGGTGACACCCCATTTCTGGGTGTCCTGTTCGGCCAGGTCCTGGTATACGTACCCCAGGCTTATTGCACAGGATGGAAAGGGCTGCACCTTCACTCATGCCTTTTGGTAGGAGATGGTTTTAGTTCTTTGCAATTACCAGTGCAGCACCTGTGCGAAACTAAATTAACTTTACCAAGTATATCACAACCCCACATGTGATCATTGATTGCACAAAACCAGCAGGCTATTTTAAAAAAAAAAAAGTCCTGTTTTATCTTAAGTGCTGGCACGCCATGTCAGGAAACGCAGAAAGCGCAGGACCACCTGCAGAGTCCCTGCTGCAGAATGCTCCCGCCAAGTTAATAACCCCAGCCTCTCTGCTGACTAATACAGGCAAACAGTGCAGCCAGCCAGGAGTTTAATAATTGGGCCACTTCTACCTAGGGCGCATGCCAATCCTGGGATTGCTGTGGAAAGCGAGCTCCGAAGTAAGCAAGAGGTTAAAAAGGAGAGCGTCTGGCTTTTTCGACAGCTGGGTTCCATTGTGAAAGGGTCATGTGGTGCCAAGGAAAACAGAAAATAGGAAGGCACACAGATTTGTTAGTTTGAAGTAATTGACCACATGGTGTCCGAGGGTTTGTGTTCTCATGTTCTCCAGCGCGCGCTCCCATGGGAGCTGAGGCAGGGGTTCCAGTTCCTAGCACTCTATTGTTTACCCTGATGGTTTCCAGATGCTGGAGACAGGGACAGTGAAATCTTTGGGACTCTGCCAAAGAACGAAAAAGACTAAGGGAAACGTTGAGGAGGTTTTTTTTTTTCATTCTATTTTTAAAGAGACAGCACTGCTTTTCAGTAAGATCACCTTTCCTTCCAGTTCCCTCATGCTCTCAAATGCACACGCATGCACGTAGGCTCCATTTGTCTCTTTATTTATTTCTCCCTCCCCCTTTCTGTATGTCGTCTTGAATTTAGGCAGCTCTGTAATGAAGCAGCGTTGATGTTTTCCCTTGGCATCCTTGGCTCATCTAGCTATAACACAGTAGATGTACAAAAACGGTCAGAAAACCCCCAGCAAAAGCTTTGCGGCAGGCACATCACCAAGAGAGTGTCAGCAGTGATGGGAAAGCCTCAGATGGCTGCGAGTTCAAGTTTGCTTTGGCAGGGCCCGCAGGAGTTTGCAGAATTCTACAAAGCTTTTCCAAACAGCTGAACCACTCAAATGAGGGAAGAGGGAGCAAGAACTGAAGAGCAGCGGGCACTTTTCACCAGCAAAGCCAGAGAGCAGGGAAGAGCAAAAGAATGTTAAAATAATGACAGGAGTGCACCTGGTGATTAATACTTAGCTTCCAGTGAGGGGAGGCCCCAGAGAAGGTCTCTTTATGGGCAGACCAGATGTATGATCACCCATGTTCTGCATCAGGGCAGGTTTCTACACCGCACCTGTGTGTGTTTCTGTGTGTGTGCAGGTACTTTGGGCTGGGCAGACTCTGTGCAAATCCATCTCACAGCTCCAGTTGCCTTCAGAGACTTGTGGATGAGATACCTTTCTTGTTCGTGCATTAAAAACACTAGTCTGCTTTTGTTTTCATGAAGGACACCCTTCAGTATCTGGTGCAATTCCACACTTCCTGAGATGGTTAAGTATATTGAAATGGTTGTTTTAGGAAAAAAAGAAAAAAAACCTTTTCACTAAAGTAACTCCTAACAAGTTTAGCTTCCAGAAACTTTAGCAGAAACGGTCCTCAAAACAAAATAAAAATATCCCACAATCTACAAAGTTTTGGAACGATCTAGAAGCTCAGTTCTAGATCACTAGGAAGTGTAGCAACCCTTGCTGAGAGCCCCTCACTGCTGGCCGGATTTCAGACTCTTTGGTACAACCTTCCTCTGCTTATTCAGGCTCTCCCAAAGAACCTCCCACAAAAAAACAAAGATACTGAAACCTGGCATTCCAGCCTAAAATATGATAAAAGGGTAAAACTGCATTTCCTTCCTCCGCTTCCTCTTTCCTGGATATACTGAAGTGGATCTCGCTTCTCTTTCCATTGGGATTTTTTAGTCTTCAGTTGCAATCCAGGGCTGTGGGACTAATAAAAATACAATCCTCAGGAGCTCTGGTTTGTTTCTAGCATGCGTTACATAGATTTTAATGTTAGAGAGAATTAGGAATCTTTATAGCAGAACCTGCTGGCTTTCTTTTAATAATTCCTACAGGAGAGAGAATTAGTCTTTCTTACTGTGTGTGTATGTGTGTGTTATTACTAACACAGTTGAGCTGAAATCCTGACAGTACTGAAATCAGAAAGTGTTTAAGAAAATGATTTCTCGCTCGAAGTTTTAAGCGGGGTTTTCGATGTGAGTGATGCTTCAGTAAAGTACTGTGGGCACGTTTGTGCTTTGACCTGTTGCCTGCCTAGTCGTTGCGTGTGTAGGAAATGACGAGTTGTGCTGACAGAAAGCTCTGGGCGCATGTTTGGGAAATCCAGTCACCAACGGGTTGAGAGGGCCACGATGAAAAGGTTTCCATACCTAACTGATGCACTAAAAACTTACCAGTCTTATTTTGTCAAAGAATTTTGAAACTCCCCACCCTAAAAACATGAGATCATGCTAAAAACGTGAATAATTCAGCCCTTGTCATACACCAAAACAGTGAAATACACTCTTAACCTTGGTATTTTTCCCCTTTTTGTTTATAATAAAAGTTCAGCTCTGGAGGTTTAGCTGTCATCCTCTATTGAATTGTTTTCCTCATTCTCAAATTGTGTGCGGTAAATGAGCTCTAAACCTATCTCTCCCCACAAGCCCTAGGGATTTTTTTAGGTTTCTTATTATTTATGAATGGTGCCTTGAATGGTGCCTATTAGCAGGAACTGGCTGGGCTGCTCTGTTTCAAGGTTTTGTTTTACCATATAACGTGTCTACTACCTTAATTTTACATTAAGTAACTGATGGCATTTATTCTTTGTTAAATTGCTTCTCCTACTAAAGCATAAAAAATGTCTGAATTGCTGTCCTGGGTCAGAAAAAGGTTAAGCCCAGATTCTGGCAGGGTCAGCAGTGGATGTCAGAGGAGAGTACAAGAACAAGCTCAGCATAAAGTGATGTTTCCCCTGGGTACCTTCCCAGCCTCCAGTGATCTGCAGTTCAGGGATCTCCTCAGCCAGAGGTAGTATCTTTATTCCAAACTCAGCTGCAACCTTCTCCTCAGAAGCATAATCTAAGAGTATTGTTAGGAAAGAACGTATCTGACAAACGTAAAGATTAACAGTAGTCTCAACACACCAGCTACGTGACATCATCAGGTCATAATTAAGATATGTTCAAAATATCGAGTAACTAAAAAATATGCATTTCTTATTTCAGGCAAGATAGTGAACAATGCCACTGTCAAATGCCAAGCTGAAATTGAAAATGTTTTCCCACATTTTGCCCTCTTCCAACTTGAAAGATGCAGACAGAATCGGAATGACTTGCAGCTAGCAGAGACAAGATTTTTGTTTCCAGCCTTGCACGCCATGGAGGTTCAAACGGTATCAAGTAGATTAGCAAGAATGTTTTCATAAAAGGCTCTGTTTTTCCTTGTTGAGGTGTCTCGGTTAAACAGACTGGCTGTGCCGGTGGCTTATCAAGATGTGCTTTTCAAGCCTGTTCCTGCCAGGCAAATCTCTTTAGACAAAAGCCCCTGCCCCAGCTCTCTCCTTTGGTGCTGTCCTTTAGAAAGGCAGGCATGAAATGGAAAGAAGGGCTGAGCAACCCCGCGCTTGGGGAGCTGGGCTGCCTCGGTCCCGCAGAGACCGTGCATTCGCCGTGGCAAACAGAGGCTCTTCCTTAGGGGCATAACAGGAAACTTCAATTCTTACACTGCACTGATTTACACACCTTGACTTAAGCCACGTTTGAATCTAGCTCTTAGCATTTTCCTCTTAAATGCAATACAAGAGGTGAGTTGCATGGAAGGATATTCACTCCATTTCCCCTAAATACAGGGGCTGCAATTAGGACTGGCTTTTAGGTTGGCTGGTAAGTGTGCTACGAAGTCCCTTGCATCTTCTGTGTTTTCAGACACCCAAGTAAAAGCTTCAAAAGCTTGAAAGAAATTAGTACACTTGGCTGCTGCTCTTTGCCAAGTTAGTATGAACATCTAAGTTAAAGCAATATGGAAATCTTTCAACTGCACTGCACTTTCAACAGCTGCCAAGCTGGCACTCCAGCGTGCAAGTTCTGAATAAAGTCTGGTGTATTTTTTTCCAGACAGTTTTTTTCCTCACTGTAAAAAGTGACTGCTCTTTTGCTGCTATTTTAGAATAACATTTCATTTGTGGTGTGTAAAAAGTGTCTTGAAGGAGATACTCTCACTGTTTCAAGCCTTTGGTGGCTTGAAAATAATTCTCTACCAAATAAATTTTTTACTCTTCATCCTTGTAGGCAATTTTGGTAATGAAGAGATAAGCATGAATCCTGGCATTTATTTGTCCTTTTCTTATGTATGACACTGAAATAGCTGAAAAGTTTCTAATAATTGATGTAAGAAATGCCACCAAGGACTTCAAAAGTGACTAGTGTTTTGGACAATCCCTGAATTTGGATGTTCAGTTTCAAACACCAGAAAGGGGTTTTGCTTCCACAAAGAACAGACTGACTCTCCCCTTCCCAGATATTGAATGCTCTATTTATTTATTTATTAATCTGAGCATCTGTGACTTTTTAAAAATTAGAAAATCTATAGCATAGGCCAAATTCAGCACCCAGTGCTAAATGTGATGGTAATATTTGGGTTTGTATATTTTTTCCTACAATTCTTATAGCTTTCAATTTAAATATTTATAGGTTTTCACCTTTAATCTAATGTTTGGCATTATCATTAGAGGCAGAGCCCTGACCAAGTCAAGAAACTTTAAGTGGGATACGTGTATCTGTTACAGAGACGGCAAAAGAGGCAGATACCTTAAACAGTTGTCTGTGTGCTAAAAATGTGCTCGCTACAAGCAGCTGATTCTCTTTAAGTACATCTGACCTAGCAGATGTCTTAAAGTTAGGGAGCTATGACCTCAAGAACTGGCTTACAGAAAGGTTGGCTCCCAAAGAGAAGCTCCCAAAGAGACAGTTACAGAGAGAAAAATAAGAAAGGAAGATGGTTTTATTTGTTGCATCCGTTTTACCGGTAACAAAACAAACAGAAAAACATACACAGTTGTATCCTGGATTTGAAGAGCTTCAATTCCAAACTTTGCTTGACCCGGTTACTCTGGGCTGTCTTTAGAAAATGAAATGCTGTCTTTCCTCTTAGGCTTCAAAACTGTTTCCTGTCTGGGATTTATGGCTAGTGGTGGACCTCAAAGGACTGCAAAATGTTCAGTATCATAGGAAGTGCAGGAGATTTAGCTGCGCACACAAGCTGGGAGGGGGATTATCAGCAGATTTCTGCAGCGCTTGTTTCTATCTCATGTAGCAGGCTCTGAGGAGTATCCTCTCCTTTCTTGCAGTGTTTATACTCAGTGCAGTGCATGTCTAGGGATCCATGCTGTGGTCAAAATGTCATTAGTTAAAACATGAACAGTAATAACAAGGCTATATGTCTCTAAAATATTCTATGTGAAGATAATATCTTGTTCCCACCCAAAATGTAGAAATTGCCTATTTCCACTGAAACTGTTTCAGTGTTTTTTGAGGTTCAGGTATAAAAAACCACTATTTTTTGATAATGATTTTATATTATATGCATTTAGCTGTGCATTTCCTTGTCTGAATGTGTGAACAGATTATGGGATAGGCAAATCTGATGCAGATGAGAATGCCCAGGCAAATCAGTTAACAGAGCACTGAACGACCCATGTGGTGTTAAATCAGGCTTCACTAAAGGCAGCAGAACAGCTGTTGTAAAATTCAGTGGGAGTAAGATGCAACTCCTGTATGCATTAAAGCAAATAGAGGGACAGTAACATTTGCTTGTTTGTAATCGGTGTTTGGTATGAGGAGAATTGCATATGAAGCCTGAAGGTATTAGAAGCACTAAGATATCTGGTAATTGACCCTGAACTTAGGACTATCATTAACATTTTATGTTTATTGTTATTCCTTTTTTTCCTGCAGCACCTTGCAAATATTACTGTGAATTTGTAATTCTTCCCTGTCCTTTCACACTTGAATAAAGCTGTGAAAAGACTCAGGCCTTCAGAAGTGATCATACACTGGAGTGCCTTACGTCTTAGGCAACTTAGGCAAGGCTTTCAGCACCTCAAAAAATCCTGATTTTTATGAGGTCATTGAACATCCTCCCCCAGGACATCTTAAATATGTATAAAACAGGTCATTTAGGTGAGGAGAGAATCAAGGATTAATTTAGGAAATTCATTTCTGTTCATCACACAAAGGTAAGTTAGTATTTTTGGGGTGGTGCTAGTGCGGAGAGAGAGTTTCAGACCATTTTATATCCTCTGGGAAAGCCCTGCCTGTGGTCTTGATACAGCTTTGGCACATTGGTTACCTCATTTGTTTTTGAATGTATTCCTCTTCATGTCTTTCTAGCAAGTCACAACTGTTTCTCAGGATAGATCACAAAATAAAAACAAAAACTGTAAGTGCAAAGTACTGAGTAGAAAATCTTCTAGGAGGCCTTTGCGTATTTTTGGACAGAATACAAAGTATGGTCGAAGGAGAACTGGCATTGAAGAGACTCACCTTTCCAGAGCCAGAACAAGACTAAAAGGAAGGTGTGTTTAATTTCCCAGAGTCATTTGTGACATGTTATTGTCTTTCTGTTCCTCATTACCCCATGGATTGCGAGTTACTTTAGACTTAACAGGAATTTTGTAAGGCAAAGCAGGTTGATCATTTAGGTGGTTCTTGTAGCAATGTAGATCAAACAGAATACAGAGTGTGAGTTACAAATAATAAAAGTGATGGGCTAAGACCTGTCACTGAACAGGGAGATGCTAGAAACTAAGTATGGGAGAGAATTTGGTGAAAATTGAGAATTTACACTAAATTTTGTCCTTGGTACTTCATACCTTAAGGTCTAAGTAGGTATTTGTGTGTGTATTCTGCTTCAAGTCTAATCACCCTGGCACAGCCTTTGAATACATACTTAACTTTGAAAGCACATGAAAAATTTTACTGAAGTCAGTTAAATTTTGCTGGATTGTGGCCTTATGTCTCTGGCAGTAAACATAATTTGAAGGAGCACGAACTTAAATCGCTTTGTCTTAAAGAGAAAAGAAAAATAGTCTTATCTCAACCTTGTTCCATTCCTCCGTGTGAGTGTGTGTGTGGGGAAAAGTTCAGTGCTTGTTACTTTTCCTAACACTTGGCCTATTTTAGATCAGACAAAAGAGAAAAGAATCAGTGCTGAATGAGACTCTGTTTCCATTACTTAAGATGGCTCTCATCTTGCTGCAGAAATACGTGTGAAAGCAAAAGAGACAGCTGCGCCAAAGAGCCCAGTAACCCAGAAATTTCCTGTTCCATTCTTTCCTATGGAGAATGTGGGGATTTGGGAGCTCTCAAGACAAACATGCATCTATATTCCCATATAAGACGACAGCACAGCTGCCAAGTTTGCAAGATGCCACAGAGTCCATAATAGATTTTGAGACAAGCTGTGCTAGGAAAGGATAATCCTGCCTTTTATATATAAAAATATATAGGGGAAAAAAACTGTTAGAGTATCCATTAAAGTCAAAGGGATGCTCAGTAGGTAAACATGACAATGGCTTATTTCTAGGCTAGGGATTTCATGACAATTTTCCTTTCTTAATTCGTAATTCTTGCTCACATACACTGGAAACAGCATGAGGAAAAAATGATTGGTAGCAGGTGAGAGTCTTTTTCTTCTTGTAATGTCTATATAGTAATATCGAAGTGGGAATAAACTGTTGTCAGTCATTCAGGATGAAGGTTTTTTTTTGCTGTGATATTTACTGGGATGAACAGAAGGCTGATAATATTAGTGATGTACGCAGATTTTTCTGGGAATTGTGGAAATTTGGGATGGTTTACCAAGACCTTTGGTCTCCTCTGTCTGGAAACTGCCTGGCATCCCATTTTTTGCCCACGTGGCACCGTGGTGCCGCCTGTGGATTGCCCTCTCCTGCTCTATCTCCCTGGGACCACTGCTGTCAACACAGCCTGTGCACAGATGGGCCAATTTACTTTTCTACTTTACCTTAGCTCTTAACGTGTGAAAAGGTAACCGCAAGCACAGAAAGCCTGTTTCAAAGTGACATCTGCTTCTTTACTGTGGAGCAATAGTTCTTAGTTCCCTGGATCCTGACGAGGGGTGAAAACTTATATTCAAGACTGACCAGAACAACTCACTGCCTGAGTTGACTAGGCAGGGAAACCCACCCATATTATCCTGTGGTTGTTTTCATAGACTTTTTAGTTTCTTGGCTATAGTTCTGCAGTGTTCTGATGTCTGAAAGTGTACATATTTTTGTTAAAGATTATTCAGAGGTGCTACAACAAAACTACACTCTCCCTCTCAGAAATGAAAAACAGTCTGTTTTCCCTGAATTCCCCTGAATTTTACAGGAAGGCTTCACAAGATCTGACTATAAATTCAGGACCTTGAAAATGTATGCTACATCACTTACTGTATGGTGAGCCCTGGGCTGTAGTTCTTTATCTTGATATTTGAGATGGAGTAATTAAAAAATTCCCTTTAACATGGCATCTAACAATGTTTATTTGGAAGTAAACATCAGATTTCACTCATGTACATACCCAAACTCATGTAATCAGGAAGACCAGATCTTTCAGCACGAGGCAAAGAGAAAAAATGGAATTTGTTTAACATTGGCTTGGGAGCATTTAAATCAGTTAAAGTACAAAAAAAAAAAAAAACCTTCTACCACATCTCCAAGAACAAGGCATGAATCCGATAGAAACATCTGTGACTGGAAAAATGTGCTCAGTTCTGGCCAAGATGTCTTTGCAGAGTGAAATATGGGGTATATGAGAGTACTTCCCTGGAAAATTGAGTAGCATTAAAGCTATACAAAAGTGAAAAAGAGTCTTTTCTCCTGTTCAGAGAAACCTGCCAAGGAAGTCCAAAGGAATAGATGAGAGAAGGAGAAACATTCTTGAGAGAAATGAAAATTAGAAAAGGAGATAAAAAAATGAGAAATAGTAAGTGAGGGACAACTGAAAACAAGACCAAAAAATGTACTTTTTTTGCCTCCAGTTTTTTTCTTACATTTCTCATTTATAATTGATGACTAATTCAGCATGTCAGACCCCTAGTTAGCACCTAGTCCTGAAAAGAGATGACAAAAAGAGAACGATGCCTTTTAGTAACTGCCAATTTGAGCAAGATATCTGTACACAAAACTATAAAGTCACCTCCGAAGAGCTCAGTTAGACTAGAAGTTGAATAATTACAAATACCATATTTTAAGCTTTATGATTATTTAGGTTGTTAAACACAGAGTTCCTCAAATTTCCGTCAAATTCCTTCTGAGAGGGCCAAAAGGTGAATGGATTATTCTAGTTGTAGTGGCAGTACAGATCTGTAGTGACTTTTTTTTATTTCTTCTTTTGCATTGTGTGATGAGGCCGAAAAGATAATTTAGGAATATGCAGGCTTATGAGCCTTACTTTGATGAAATGGAAAAATGATGGAGCACACTCTCTTGGATGCTGTTTCTGGGCTTATGAAAAAGCTGACTGAAAACAGTCTGCATGGATTTAGCACAGGTAACATATGTCTCACCAACCCAACTTCTATAATAAAAATAAATGTACTTGTGGATCAGGGAAGCCCATTTGTCTTCACTTAAGCAAGGCTGTTGACAATCTTTCCCATGATATTCTTGTATCCAAATGAGAATGTTATGGTCCGGACAATTTAGCTGGAAAAAAAAGTTCTGTTGGGACGATCAGGCCCAGAGGGTAGGGATTAATGGATCATACTCTGCCTGTATGTCAGTAACTAGTGAGAACAGGAACGTGTCCTGGGACCTGCCCTGTCTAGTTTATTTACCAATAACCTGGATTAGGTGATGGACGGCTTGCTCATCAAGGAGGAGGTTTTCAAGAAGATGGAGCCAAACACTTCACAGTGGTGCATGGTGGGAGGAAGAGACACCGCAGACATAAAGAGAATCTGGGGAGGTTCAGGAAAACATTTTTCACCTTGAGGAAAGTCGAGTGGTGGAACAGAAAGATGGTGCAGTCTTCATCTCTACAGTTTTTCAAGATGAGACTGTATAAAGTTTGGAGCAATCTGCTCTGATCTCATACTTGGCCCTGCTTTGAATACACGCTATATGATACACGTCAAGACGATTTTCCTCCAGACTTGGTATCTTGCTTTTCATCCTGGCCCCACTTTCACAACTTGATTTTCAGTGTATCTCAAGATGCATACGTAGGGGAGATTGAAGCAATTGTGAGACGTGGCCATAGAGAGTAACAGTTTGGAAGATTTATATGAAAAACAAATAAATATTGGGGCTGTTGAGATGCAGTAAATGAGTGAATGACGAAATGCAGAGCGGGTAAACTGGAAGTTCCACTAGCTAGTTCCACTAGCTCTCTTAAGCAGAGGAACATAATAAGCTGAACTAGAAAGTAAAACACCGAAAAGGCAAAATGCATGCTATACAGTGTCTAGTTAATCTTTGTAATTCACTGGGATCAAGATCTAAGCAGTATTCAGAACTAGCATCAGAAGTTTATAGTGAGAACAATGAGTTAGGAATGGTAGTGATTAGTAAAACCATTATTCTTCAGGACATCTGGTAACTCCATCTCATGTTAACATATTATTTTATGATTTTACATCCACTAGAGTTCTTTTTTTTTTTTTTTTAATGTTTCATAAAATAAATAATTATACATAAGATACCGGAACATCCATTATCCTTTACTAAAGCTGATGTGATCTTTTGAGGATATTCCTGACTATATTTAAATAGTCTGAGCAAAGGTACTTGGGATTGACCTGTTTGGCAAAACTTGCATAGCTTTTATTAAATTTATTGTGGAAGTTGATGACTATGGAAAGAGTTGGAAGAACGTATCAAGCAACACAGAGTTCAGAGTGCCATAAGAATGTAGTGAGCTATAATCTACTGGGGCTAGATTTGGGGTTTGATACTTTTAGACTTTTTTTTTCCCCTTCCAAGTGGAGAATTTTGAAAAAACGAAGAGCTCTTCTCTAACACTTGCAGGAAGAGGACACTGACAAAGATGCTAGTGTTGGGGAGGAACAGAAGAGGATGTAGTCGGAATAATGACAGAGAAAGATCTGAACTTAACTAAAGTGGCATTGAGCTGCAGGCATGATTCTATTTTAGTTCCTCTCCTGGAACTGCAGGGTTATTTACTGGAAATCTAGCCTGCAAATGCATTCTTTGTGTAATGCTCTAAGTAGGAAGCCACCCCAAGGGATGTGAATTACCAAATCCTGTGACGTGCTGGTGTAGCACACAAACCCAAACAAACCAGGACTCTTGAAGTCCTATAGCTAAATATTTATTTCAAAGTCAATTAAAAAACAGAATTTCCATCCAGCAGGAACAAAGAGTAATCCTGCAGGTCTAACTTGGCTGCGTTGATCATTGACTCTGCCGCCTTGTCCCAGCAGATTTGAATTCTCTACAGCTCGGGTGGTGGGATCTGACAGTCCTGCCACTTCGGGTAATGAACGGGGATCCTGGGCACCTTCTATGAAAACTCATAGTAACGATAAACTGAATCAATTAGAAAAAGATGTGAGTCAGAAAAGATTTATGAGCAAATAGAATTCTGGCTACAGATTGACCCAGGTGTTTGATACTGAGAATACCATTTAATTCTCCAGCCAGCATCCGATTTAAGATTCCATGGAGTTTATCCAGTAGTAACGTGGCAAACGTACCTTTCATGACTTTGAAGGAGTCTTATCACAAATTAACTTCTTGTTTGTAAACAGGTTTTTTTAGGGAAGTTTGCAAATACTTTTTTACTCCTGAATAACTACATGGAAGCAAGTGTTGTGGGTGTGTGCTCCTCCTGTATGAGTAATGGACTTCCATCAGTCATCATGTAGCTTTCACCTATGAAACTGTGTCTTTCTGGTATTTCTTTACTCCTCACAGAAACTGTGTGCTGGATAAAACACTATCAGGGCCTAATAACCGAAGTAAAAGTGATCAAGTGCCAAAGTAAGGAAAGGCTTTAAAGGTGATAGCTGATTAAACATCAGCTGGAAACAGTTACTTACTTAATCCGACTATTAAGATTAATCACTTGCAAAGGTCTTAAGACAGGGAAAGTCAATGTCACAAGCCTTATTTTAGACAAGAAACTGACGTACGGCTAGATCAAGATGCTCTGCCTCATGTCAACCAGCAGACGAGCATCAGGGCTGAGGTAAGAACCCAAGTCGCTTGGCTTCTGGTTCAGTTCTTGATTTCAGGCATTATGTGATTCCTTTTCAAAAGATAGACAGGTGAATGCCTGGAGCTGCAGTCTAGTCTAGTCTAGATTTGTTTTTTATGTATTTGTTGTCATTATCAGTGCCACCCCAGGTAGGGCAACTTGGTCCAAAAATGATGTTTCTCAAAGTTACTCAAAGATTTGATGCCTGATTTATTTGATACGAAGACTTTTGTCTTCCTGTTAGGACTGCTGCCGCATGGCCCCTGACATTGCTGAATCATCCCCTGATGCTCACACACATTGGTAACATTTATTAAATGAAACACTTATGTCAACAGTCAATGCTTGGCAGTGGAGAAGACATGACAGGAAATATCTTTAGTATCAAAAGGGTTGTAGCACAGCAGGATACATGCACTGCTGGAAAGTATAAGTTTATGACTGTTTAACTGTGGCTTTGCTGATATGCATCTACAGCAATGACTTAGATTGTAGGTAAGAGACCAAGGGCTGTGGTAACATCCTAATCCACTCTTCTAAATTGCAGTAGGTTGTTGTAATACTCCTTGGAACTACAAGATTCATATATAAAATTGACAGTGACTGCAAAAAGGCCATTCTGCTTACTAGTAATTATAGGGCAGTGAAAAGTGGTGGACGTGTTACTTTAACACAAATAATAAGACACAAATGTAGTGTTGCCTATAAACACTTAGGGGTGAAGGGCTTCACCCTGCAAGCTGAAAGCAAGGCAAGTTGTGGGAAACAGCAGCACATGAGGATCCAGTTCCTTACAGTTCCTTTGGAAATCTCAGCTCAGTACAGGAATTTTATTCTGTGTTCCATCCCTCTGAGATCCAGCACCTGTTGGAGGCTCTTTTGGGGAAAGAGGAGTGTTCAGTTGCGTAAGAACTACGAGTTGGTGCATTTGGCTCAGGATCCATTTTTCAGTTTTGTTTTTCTTGGGGGACAGGGGAAGAAAGGGCCACAAACCAGCTCATTATCAAGCTTCAAAATGGCTGTGGGAGACTTTTCCTTCAGAAACCTTGCCCTGTGTAATTAGCCAAAACAGCTTCCTGCTCAGAAATCCATGTCTCCAAAAGGCAGAGACTAACAGGAGAGGGAGCGAAGGCCATTTTAGCTACAAAAGGCTTGAGTTTCCATTAATGAAGTGAACTTACGCAGTTACCTGCCAAAAGACTTTGGGCAAAAATTTCCGATTTGGTATCTAAAACTTTTTATGCGGTTGGGTAGTTAACGCTAAAATCTAGTTTCTCTCCTGCAGTCCCTGTGTCCCCAAGTGACTAGATTGCAAGCTTTCTCAGACACACTCACGTCGTCTTCTGCTGTTTGCTGTCCTCCCGGCTCCGCTGGGATAAAGAACTCCTATTTTGCTCAGAGGGAAGAACGTCAACGATTATGTGCAAGATGAATTCAGAACCTGCTTACTGGAGGTGCACACCTTAAAGACAAACATCCTGCAATTGTAAATGCCAGGGCTGCCTTTTTTTCTTGAGCCTGTGCTTGGAAGTTGTGGAAGAAAGCTCAGGGTGCTCTGCTTCAGACCCACTACACAGGGCTTTGCTTGGCAACTATTTAATAGCATCCTGAGATTAGAAGCACGTTAGAGTGCACATGAGAAGAAAACTCACCTAAAACATCCAAAGATGTCTGACATAAATAACTGGGAGTGAGCTTAAAAAAACATCCAGAAATACTGAATGCTGCAGATCTCATGAGCATTCAGATCCACAGCTGGGGTCCTGTCCATTTTATAACTGCAAATCCAGACCTGGGCTGGGCTCAGAAATTGAACCCCCTTCTCAGATACAAAGACTCGGATCTGGAGCTTGGGATCCAAATTATTTCTGAGATTAACTTTTCCTTTTACCCTCCAAAGGCCTAAATGTATTGCTGTTAGCTCATGGAATGTGTACGGAAGTCAAAGGAGATCTTCTATAGTAAGCAAACGTATATATGACCCTGCACATACAGTAGAAAAACAGGCCTTATGTTTTGAAATGGTTATCTAAACTTTAGAGCAAATTCTACTCCTTGCTGCAGATGAAATGCAATGAAAATGAGTGAATGTTGGCTTATGTTATTCATGTCTTTATTTGTCATGTTGCATGGGTTTCAAACTGTATTTTCTGAAGCTAAAAATCTAGCAGAGAAAGGACAAAACCCAAGAAATGACAGCTAAGTTATTCACTCTAGCTTTCTCTCAATATACCTAGGCTACTTTGTTCTGGTTTCTAACTCAGTCAAGCTGGGGTGATAGTGGTGAAGTGCAGTGAGACCGCAGAATTATTATTCTTAGCTGCTAAGATATGGTGCATATGTGTTAGGCAGAATATATATTCTTCCAGGCATGTCTCAAATGGCCAGCTCATGGAAGTGTTTACATGGAAACCACAGTTCCCTGAGGAAAACAAAATTGGGGGGGAAATCTATCCACTTGCTAGAATTTGCTGTAATTTTTGGCACCAGATTATGTTCCAAAAAGAGCAGATTTTTTTTTTAATGATGCATTAGAAGCTGAGGAAAGTCATGCATTGATATAGTCCTGTGGCTAACCAGTTTTTCAGTTGGACTGCAGGAGGAGAGTGGTCTTCTGTTGGATTGTATCCAATATATCTACATTCAGTTGGAGTATATCTAACTGAGCAGATACATAACGGAGGCATTAAAAATATCCTTTGAAAATGTCTGTTAGCCAAAGAAGCCATACATCACACTGACACATGTCAAGACTACGCAGCTGTTAAGGATCACTTTGTTAGGTATCTTTGCACATGGGAGACCTGAAAAATTATTCATTCCATTTAGTCTTTTTTTTTTTTTTTTCCTGTGGGAAGAAAGGAAGGAGAGGCTTTTTTTTTTTGTTTTTGCCCTTCTCTCTCCAGCTGATATTTGGAGGGATGAAAGAGTTCTTTCTGGAGCTGGAAGGAAAGCAGAGCAGCAGGAACAAATGTTCCTGGGAAGTGGGTTTCAGGCAAGTAAGAAGGCCTGAGGCATCTAATGCCTCCCCATCTGCAGTGAAGTTCCCAGCAGAATAAGAAATAAAGGACAGTGCAAAGATCCATGGTGGCAGAATGCTGACACGCTGGCAGTGAGAGTAATTTCAGATACTTAATGAGCAGTGATTGGCTTATTACAGTTACGGGAGTGTTGCACACATCAACAGCTGACATTTTGTAAAAGCATGTACACAATACACTAAAATATTGAGTTACTTCAGATTTCATTCAAATATTATATACGTCTATTTACCTCTGCAGCAGATTATTTGCTTGCCATCTCCCTGTCCTACTCCTCCATCAGCACAAAAAAAAAAAAAAAAAAAAAAAAAGCCCTCTTTGGCTTAGTAATGAATTTATGTATTTTCACTTCTTGAGTAATGGAAAAAGGCTAAATTTCCCCTACTAAAACTAAACTAAACTGAGATTTCTCTCCCCGGGGCCCAAAGAATGCTGTGTGAGTAGTACATCTTACCACTACTTAGCCTTCTAATCTTCTGAAGCTCTGAAATCTGAGACTTTGTAAGCCACGTCTGGGCCTTGAGTCCCAGTTAACTCCGTTAGAACTGCCCACTCCACTTTCCCAAAGCTTTTTTTGTTTTGTTTTTCTCCCTCTCCATCCTCCCCCCCTTTTTTAAACACATCTTCATCTCTAAAACCAAGTTAAGAGCCCTCGTTTTCTTCCTGTCAGGTTCTGCTCTTTGACAAACACATTGCTCTTGTTCTTAGAGTCTGGGAATATGCAGACATGGATCTGTAACTCTAGACAGATGGGTAAGAAAAAGCACAAGTTATAAAGTCCAAATCTGACTTGAAAGCTCAGTCTCAACCAAAACAGTTGTTTAGCCAGTTATATGTAGACTCCCTGAATTAAAAATAAATAAATAAATGAAGATCCGAGCTGTTATTGCTGCTGAGACATACTATAAAAAAAGTGTGTGTGGTGGGGGGAGTGATGTTTGCAGATGTTTAAAAAAATGTAAGACTGTCTCCTTTCTAGCTATGGCACAAGAGATAGATAGTTACTCTAAAATATTTGTAAGGGAGCTGTTTTTAAGAGAGGGGGTTAAACTTGCTCTCAGCGTACAGAGCTTGGTCTCGCTTCTTTGGCTGCTAGAATCATTATAATGAAAAAGAGAACCAAAAACCAGTTTTCATCATATGAAAGAAACATTGCAGAGTGCTGTTTCCTGGAGCTGGCTTTGAACCATATCTCTTGTGTGGGTGAGACTTCAAGAACTCCTTTAAATATGACTTGGATTGTGAGACGTCTGCAGAGCATTACTGTTCAGATCACTGGACCACCAGTTCTGTGCATGGAGAGCTTCAATGGAAGGATGTATTTTTTAGCGTTGCTTCTTCCTCTGGTTTAACACCATCATCTCTTCAGCAAGGGAGTGGTTTCCTCATTTGTGATGTGGCGTCTTTTGCCAATTTTCAAAATCTCAGCTTGAAAACAAATGCATCACAATGTGGATAGGTTAATCATGGCTAAACCAAAAATTCATGTTACCTAGTCACAGAAAAGCTACTATTCTGCTTGGGGCTTGAGTTTTGCGATTTTATTGACTTGCTTTTTGCACAGCTCCTTTGCTTTTCAGTACTAAGAAAAGAAAAGGTGTTTTACGTGATACTGTCTGACATGAGATAAGTACAGATGGAGCCAATTGCATGCAAATATGTATTGGCAATTTCTTTAAATGCAGAGACCTGGGGAGATCTGGCATGGTCCTACCTAAGTGCCTCTATTAAGCTGCCTCTAACGGCGCGTCCCTCTGCGTGTTTGCGAGCGTGCTTCCTCTCCTAGCGCGGACACACGCGCTATGGAAAGAATTCTCTCACTGGCAACAGCTTGGAAGGAAGGCGGCAGGAAAATACAGACTCCATTAGCTGTGTGGCCTCTGCACGGCCTCCTCGGCGCAGAGATAAAGTTCAGTGCCGTGCAGTTTCGCAACCGAGTTCACAGTGGGGACTGCTGTTGTTTACTTGAGGGAAGATGGAGGCGTGCGAGGGAGAGGGAGGAACGTTACCATGTGCTGCCAACTGTTGGACGCCCTGCTGCAGGCCGGCTCCTGGGGAGCCGTGCAGCTGCGGGACGGGGTCCGGTTTCAGGGGACGTGAGCTGCAGGAGCAGGTGGGACTCCCGGGCACAGACTCAGGCTTGGGAGTAAAACTGAAGGGAAATCTGTCCTCTTTCCAGAGTGGGGAGGGATCTGACAAGGAAGTACTTTGTGGGCTTAATCTTCCTCTGATGGCAGCTCCAAGGATCCCTGCAAAGCCACCTGCCAATTCCAGGGTAATAGGATCCTTTATAAAAATGCTGAAGAGCAAGTCTAAAATGTAAGAACAAATGTTGTTGCACTGTTCAACATCTAAGGTAATTACTACAGTAATTTCACTGTGTACTAGAAGTCCTTTGTTGGGGCCTCTATGTACATGCACATCCTTGCAACTCATCAGCTCTGACGTGCAGCACTTGCCAAGCAGGGATTTTATATCCCCTCCCACGTTCCTGTGGCATCAGAAGGGACAGGATGCTCTTTCTTTACTGCCATTCTGGGATTCTTCTCCAGGGCTTGCTGTCGATGTTTTTACAATGTAAAGTAATTTGTAATTTAAAGCCACAATACTCAGGCCAACAATAACAACAGCAGTTCTCCTCGAGCTCTGTGGAAGTTCACATCCTCCAATTCGTATCCCTCCTTCTCCCCCTCCAACCCCTCTCAATGCACTTCGCCGCTAGGCTGCTATTAGATGTAATTTTCAAAGAACAGAAGCTTCTGTGATACTTCAAATAACAGTGAAGTGTGAGCTTAGAGGAGAACATCCCGGGGCAAAGCTTTGTGGTGGAGGCATGGGCCTGGAAGGACTGCGCTGCTCTGGCAGCTCTTGCTGGCCTCCTGCGGGTGTGTGCATTTTCCCCATAGCTCTCTCTGCACTCTGGCCAGGCAAAGATTTGCATGTGGGAAACGTACTCTGGACAAATGGAGTTTCCTTTAATCCAGCTCTGCCTTTGGCCTGCTGGTTTTGCTGGCGAAGTTGCTGGAGAGAAGTTGGCATGAAGGTTACTGGATGAAATTAGTGAAAGGAGAAGGGACAAGGGGAACGCTTCATCCATGTATGAACAGAAGCTGCAGCTCCTTTGTCTGCACTTATGCTATGGACATAAAGAAAACTGACAGCTTTATGTAGCCGTATGCAGCCTCTTTTTCCTCACATATATCTATAAAGTGAAGATGTTGACACTCCCAACCGCCCAAAGAATTGGCATTCCTTTTTACTCAGGAGTGATGCATGTCTGGGGACTGACTGCTTATTCCTATTGGTGCTTTAAAAATTTTCAGCATTTTGAAAATGATTGTGTGTGTGTACCTGGGCTGTATCTTCTCGCTCCCTATAGATAACCTGCCTTTTTGAGGCTCTCTAGCAAATGAGACTGGCTGCGCTTAGCAGAGCTTGAAAAAACGCACACAGGTCTGAGCTCTTTGCAGACATCAGCATGCACCTTCTTTTAAACTCTTTTCAGGAGGAAACAGCTAGGATACCAAGGGCAAAAAGTCCATCCCTCCACCTTCTAATAGGAAATTTGCAATATATTAATTTTTGAAAGCTAGAAATCCAACCTGTACTTGTAATTCTCAGGATTGTGCCCACCTTTCAACTAAACTCATTTTCACTTGTGGCAAAAAGAGGTGGAGGGGTGAGTGGGTAAGGAGAGGAGGATGATAATGCCAGATCAGTATCACTGACTGAGGAAAAAGAGCTTGGATCTGGGAGTTCAGAGATGGATTTCTTATGCTACTAATACTGACTGACACTAAAATGAAGTATGTAGCTGAGGTAGAGACAGGAGCAAACAAACACCAGAGAACCAGGCCACGGCTTAATCAGCAAAAATTGGAAGTGTAAGTTCCTTGTAGGCTCTACTTGTAACGTGTGTTTCTGCATGTAAAGTGCAAAAAGAAATAGTTGTTGTCAATTTAGGACAGACACCTTACCCTTTAAACGGAATACTGCACCAGTCATTGGTTGCGAGCTCTGTTACTACAAGCTGGCGTTGTTGCAAGCTTTCTGGAGACACCACTTAAGATGCTGAGGCTGTGCTGTGTGCATTAATGACGTAAGAAGTTACTTGGATGGACCATAGTATGAGAAAAAGCTCTCCCTTACTCCCTTTATACTGTCCCTTGTCACATCACTAAACCTGGAAGAGAATTTGATGAGCTGTTGGATACAGGCAAGACATGACTAACATGTAAGAATTACACATAGGTGTTTTGGGCTCCTTGTTGTGGGGAGATCTACACTGGGTCTTGCATGACCATGTCCAGCGCCCCTCCACATCTCTGGTAGCCCTTC
The DNA here is from genome assembly GCA_034781795.1 of Crypturellus tataupa. Lineage (NCBI taxonomy): Eukaryota > Metazoa > Chordata > Aves > Tinamiformes > Tinamidae > Crypturellus > Crypturellus tataupa. The sequence continues at coordinate 76,104 of JAWLRI010000126.1, forward strand.
TCTCAATAGAAGTAGCCGCTACTCTGACCTCTGGCAAAACAAAAGGCTGGACTTAACCATGCTGTTCCTTAAAAGTGACATAGCCACAGGAATGGAGTTGTGACAGGATGGCAAAGGAACAAATCCCACCATAAAAGAACAACAATGAAAGGCCGTAAGGGAGAAGAAAAAATGAATTCCAGAGTGGGCTGATGTGCTTACGCAAGACAATTTGCACAATCACAGCATTGTACGAAGAAACAAAGATATGGCCTTGGGGAAGCCACTGCCATTTTGTAAGCACTAGTTAAAAAATGTTTGCGCTGACTGTACCAAGAAATGCCTGTAGAGACAGGGGCCCCAACAAGGAGCGGCGGCAGCACCCAAGCGAGTGAGCAGTAAGACGTGGCCCCGAGCAGGAGACCGGCCTCTTGTGAGCACAAAGGCCTTATGCAGAACTGCAAACTTGGGCTGCATCTCTGCACAGCCCACCACTGCCTGTGCGTAAATATTTCTGTGCTGAATATATTCTTGAAGAGATGCATGGGGACAAGAGGCTTCACAGCAAGAGCTTCCATCATTACTTTTTTATTAGCATCAGCGTCACTGGTGTGTTCAGAGCGCGGCGGCTTCAGCTGTGTTTTGAGAGCGAGTTCCTGCAGCACGACTTCTTTGTTCCTGCTCTACTCCAGTCTGCTTGTATTTAGGCTTTCCCAGCAGGGTGGGAAAGTTACACAAGGGTCAGTAGAATTAGGTGGGTTTTCCTCTTTCAAGCTAAGAATCTAGCAAATGATAAAAAGTCATTTGGCAGCAAGTGTTCTGGGAAAAGGTGTTTTTGCAGCTAGGAATATAAATCATTGCAGACTGATTTGGGAGTTTGGTAGCTGACATTTCAAAAGAGCTCTCCAGTGTCATGAAAGCAAGAACAGGAGGAGGTGGCAATAGCCTGTGCTGCCCTCTGTTTCTAAAATGCTGGTCTTCAGGATTTCAGTCAATGGAAATCCCAGTTCGATGAGGTGACTTTTTAGAACATCTGTTGTTGCTAAGAATTTCCTTTCTTCCTGCATTAGAAGCGATTAAGTTAAAAGATGTACAAGTTAGAAGTTACAATGATTTTTATAAAGTAACAAAATTTAGTAAAATGGTCTATAAGGGAAAAATACCTCACACAACAGATTTTCTAAAGGAATCTTAGCATATCAAGCACTCATCTTTAAGGAACTGCAACAGGGCTTGGTGACAAAATCCTAGTCTATATATATTTAATATATAAAAAACTCTAATGATTTCAGAGGTGGAATGTTGTTTCTATAGATATATCAAATACCTATCTTCATTCCATGGCAGTGAAGAATTATCATGGGCAGCTGAAGGGAGGAGTGTTCAGCTACTCCAAAGAAAGCCTTCCTAATACTGTAATTATTACTTTATGTGGGACTTCAGTGGAAATGTCTTAGAAGAAAATTACTAACCATTAGGTATATCTGTCAGGGTAGGGTAGGAAATTGTGGAGCTGCCACTCTTTGAACTGCCTGAAGTCAGCCTGTGTGGAGTACTTGCCATGTCCTGCTGAAACTCAGCGGTATCGGTGAGGGCAGTAGCCAAGCCAGCGCAACGGGCCCTTCCCTTGTGCATTTTGGTTGCTCTGCTTCTCAGCCCCAGCAGTGCCCTTCCTTGCCATCCTGCTCAGACTGCCACCAGCAAGCACGACTGTAGAAATATCTACTTTCCTTACATAGCATGAAATTCTGTACACGTGTTTATTATTTTTGTTTTTCTGACCTCCTCACTTTATAGTTCCTTGAAGAGGGACAAAGAGGTGACAAAAATAAGAGGGCAGTCTTCATTGAGTGCTCAGTTTGGCAAGACCTGTGAACAGTTATGCTTCAGTTCCCAAGCCTGGAGGTTCAGCATCATGTGGTATGGGGGGCAAACTCACTTAGAGAGATATTTATGTGTAGGTTACCTGAGATTCAGGCCTATATAACAATGCAGAAAAAAACCTATTGCTTTAATGCTACCATCAGCATTTGGAGATCCCTAAGTTAAATTTAATTTTAGGTGCATAATCACTTCTCCACCAGCTCTCAGTTAAGCAAATGTCTCAAGCACCAGCTTAAGCAAACAGCTTAGCGGCACAGAGCACCGCGCTGGAGAGCGCCCTGTGCTCCTTGTGTTCGGATCGCTTCCCTTGCCAGTGCTCTGCACTAATGGGATAACTTTCACACTCACAGTGCAGCCAAAAACAAAACTAAGGAAACATTTCTACTGTGTTTTTTAAATAATTTCTAGATAGGTATGCTTATGTGCATCCTTGTGAGGTTATGCTGATTTGTTGCTAGCTTGCCTGATACAATATAACATGCTGACTATATATTGTGACTATATATTGTTGTTATGTTTGTTTCACTTTTAAAAATTTGAATATAAACATTTCTGGACCAAGAAACTCTATAATCAGAAAGTAGATATGAAAGAAATGTTTTCATTTCTTCCTGCCTGTTGTGCCTTATGGTTACAAAAAGCATTTCTCTTTCAACCCAGAAAAGAAATAGTAATAATAATGAATAACATTAATTAGACTGTGGAATTGACATTAATATTAATCATGGAAGTTTCATCTCTGAGTCATTTAAAATGGGGGAGCAAGAGAGGAAAAATCCTGCATTAGTAGAAGAAAGTGCTAACTTAGATGATCTAACAGGCTTTCTGTGACTGAATTTCTAGGAGTCTGTTGCACAGTAGATTAGTGATAAACTCTGAACACACTATTCAACCTCTGAAACATTTATGTGCATTATGAATGAATACTATGAGACTTTCGAGGAATTGCTTGAACATTGTGGATAATTCTGTAATAAGAATTTCAGGTTCACATACAAACAAAGGAGAAAATGAAATCAGCAACACTAACTTTACTCACTTTTGAAAATTTTTTTGTGTAACTTGATGTTTACACGACAGCACTGTCCTCTTGCCAGAAGATATTGAAAAGAAAGGAAATGAACTCTGCTGTCATTTGCACCCCACAAAAAGACATTTGACAGCTCAGAAAGATTTCTTAGTTTCTCTAGGGACTTGTTTCTAGTGTAAGCTTGCTGGTTTATATTCTTGTCACGTATAGCAACAGGCGCAATGACAGGCCAAGTCTACTCTAATGTAACTTCCCTGCATTCAGTGGAGTTCAGGCATGAGAGTCCTTGTCCTGAACATTTTGAAACAACAGCAACAAGGTGTTAAAATGAAGCCTCATAGAAAGTTAGAGCTGTCAGGAAACAGGAATTTATCGGCAAGTAGCTTTCATTCAGAACAGAAAGGAAAGTGTTAAGAAGAAAAATTCTTTCCAACACTGTAGTGAGCATGCAGTTTGCCTCCTCTGACTAGGAAGCTGGCCTTTTCCATATGCATCCATAAATGTATCTCCCTATAAATATACTGTTATCTCCTAATTTCGGTCAGCTCACTTGTTGGGTTAGATGTGTTACTGCTAGCTTGTAAAAACTGTCCTTGCCAAAAACATCTGGGCTGTCCAAGTAAAATAAAACATTTCATTGCACATCTAAAGGAAAAAGAAAAAAAAAAAAAAAAAAAAAAAAAAAGCTTGTTGCTGATTAAAAAGACGATATGAATGACCCACTAGGACAGATGCCGGCCACGTCACATAATAAAGATATCAGTGTTGTGGATGGTATGCCATCGCAGATGTGCACGGACACATCTGATGATTTAGCACCTTTTGCTGTGATACAAAGCTGTGCGAGACTAAGGCAGAAAGCAATCCAGGCAGCTGACTCAAGAAATGCTTCACGAAGACACCAAATATTTTTTAAAAGTACTCTTCTCTTTTCAATATTACATGTTCAGTACTCCTTAGTGCTGAACTCCAGTACTGACAACAGGTGCTTCATGATCAGAAAACTCCAGTTAGATGTGTACCATATAGTGGCAACAGTCTGTTTTTTTTTCCCTCTCTCCTCATGTGTCCTATCTAAAGACTTCTCTTCTACACTATCCAAGTCACTTGCTTTTGCAGAGAAAAGATTTTACAAATTTCTGGTCCAGTCCATCCAGGGTTAGTAAGAAACCTTATATCCTCCATTTTAATCTGTGCTGCTTTATTTTTCTTTTCTAATCCTATTTGATAATGGACAGAATTCATGGAAGTTCAGAGGCTAGGCTCAGGTAAAGATCCCAGGTTTAGATTCCTACCGAAACCTTGTTAGGCTTGCAAAAATAAATCCAAGTTGAAAGCCTCCTTTAGCTTTAGTATCACCTGCACTAGGTGGTATGGAATAACTTGATAAGAACTTTTCCTGAAGCACTCTGCGTGTCTTTTTCTGTCCCACTACAATTCGGCTTGGAGAAGATCCGGAGGTAAAGTCCAATAGACAAACTTTTTTTGGCTTTCTTTTCAGAGCTCAGTAAAAGGTTAGGTGGGATCTGGTTCAGATAGACCTGTGCAAATAGTCCTATTTTATCTGATTTAGTTAAATCAACTATTTCTAGTTCCTAATGGCTATTTTCATTTCTGTGACAGAAAGCAACAATCTGTTGTACTGCCTCCACAGTCAGCATCTGATGACGCATGGAAGCAGCACAAGCTGGTGACCACATTGCTGGATAAATCTGCGGGATGTAACTGCAAGATGCCCTGGCCCTTCCTTGGCTGCCTCTATTCTTTCCTAAATTCCAACTGCAAGTGTTGTTGAGCATTACTCCAATAACCTACGTGAGAGACTATAATAACTAGAGATATTTGAGGCAAAGTACACACAGTGTTGTAACTGAAACTAGAAGTCATCTGAAATCTTAGTCATTGAATGGAATTTCAACACCTTTTTTAAGGTATTGCTTTTCTGCAATGGCTTCTAAAAGAGTAAACCAATTTTACAAGGTTGATCGCTGTAGAGTTGCAATGTGACAGTGCTGGCACTATCTTGGCACTGTGCAGAGTGCTTGCTCTCCACTCCAGTGGTGAACCACGCGTGCATCCATCTGACAGGCTTCACCACCCCCAGCCAAGGCTTGCAATTGTTGATACAGAACAGAAAGTTTGCTGATACTAAACTGTGCCATTTCTCTTCATACTATTTCTTTCTAGTTCTACCAGTAATGGATCTGGCTCTTAACATAAGCAAACTTTTCATTCAAATGTTTTTCTTTGGGCTAATGGTTTTGTCCTGCGTGGCACGCACTTTTCTTCTGTTCACAAGGATTTAACAAACTGTGGTACTGAGACGACTGCCGTGTACAGTTCTGCCCATTTCAATTTGCAAACTCTAGGCAATGCTGTGAGAAGGCTTGCAGTTTGGGGAAGTAAATGTCTGTTTCTTGTTTATACTTTTTTCCCTTCATTCTCACATAATTTGGCATTTTGGATCTCATGGATGAGAACAAGGTCTAGCCTGGCATATTGCTTTAATCAAGGCAGAGACAGCACCAGCACAGGAGTCTACTTTCATCATCTGAGAAACAGCTGTAGTTAAAGCAAGAAATAAACTGGAAACAGTGGTCCAAAGTCTGTTGCTCACCAGACACACTGTTGTGTCACCGGAACACAATCAGAGAACATATAGAATAGTCCTAATATGCATACGTGTGTCCTTGGGTGAGAATGATCAAGTGAAGACACCACTGTGCTACCCTGGGCAAAATCTGAAAGGGTCAGTCCATTTATCTCCTATTCTCCTATTCAAGGCATCTTACCATAAGCCCCCAAATTTCAACTGTTCAACACTCGTTCAGCACAGTCACCCACTTGTAACAAATGTTTGCAGGTAGGCAGGATAAGAGAGCAATCAGGCTGGTATGCTGGCACAAATGTCACTCTATCTAGAATAATGCTGCAAATAGCTGTGATCAGGTGAATAAGAAATTCATGGCAACAGTTGTCATAAGAAAAAATTGTGAGAGGGGAAAGTGAGAGGATAACTGATCTAATCTGTTTTCCATCCATAGCTGGAAATGTTCCAGTGTTCTATTGTCACAGGGAGAATGCAGTGAGATCCTTCTTGCTCATCTGTGTAGAGGCAAAGTGTCCTGGCGGGATGCTTGGAGATCCTTTCCTACAAACGTGTGATTTCTGTGATTCTCTATACTAGCTGGAGGGCAAAAGCTCAAAAGGAAAAGCTCTGGAATTAGTGTTAGTCACTCTTTGCATAATGGCAGCACCAGAAATGCTATTTGTAAGAAGTCGATCATGCTGAACCTGATGGAAACACGTAGAGGGGAACACACCCTGCCCCGTGAATGTATTCTGAGTGGTTGGCCTAGACACAGGATGGGTAAACCTTGCAGAATGGCTTGCGTTTTGTGGATCTATGGAATAAGCAGTAAGTCCACTGTAAAATTAGCCCTACTGTTCTAGTACAAGGTGAGGAAGTTCTGTGGTAAAGCAGAGTGGGATGTCAAGGTAGCTTGAGTGTTGACTTTAAGGATAGCATATTTTTCTCCTAAAAATAAACTAAACCTCATCTCTTTTCAGAGTGAAATTTCATTTTTATTTCTTTATTTTTGAGAAAGGGTTATTCTCTATGTATATCTTTATAGCAGAAAAAGGAGACAAATTAAAAAAAAAATAAAGCATACAATCAACAGCTGGGCACAGTTAAAGTATGAAAAGAGCATGAATCTTTCAGGCTGTAATTGAAGACCAGAGGAATTCATGTTCTTTTTTTTTTATTATTATTTTCCATTAGTGCTTTCAAATGGCCTTACCTCCAAACTTCAGGCATGACCAGAGGCAAAAGTGCCAAAATATCATGAGAAAAGCTGCTCTTGCAAAACTTCTGGCTTGACCAGAAGAAGAAAAATCTCATAAAAGGCTGTTCTTGTCTGCTTTCCAGCCCTGCTTGGCAGGCCCAAAAGGCTATACCAGGTTTCACTTAGAAGTTTTGAACCACATCTGAGTTTTTCTTTGGTTTTCCATCTCTTTTATAAATATTTAGTATTCTGTACATCTGTGGTATGTCAGCTGTACTTGCTTGCTGCTCTTAGTCCCAGACCTGTGCAGGCCAGAAGCAATGAAGTGAGGTTCAACCCTTGCCTAAAAAATGTCTATAATTTAGTAATATAGTATAATTTAGTAAGCAGAGATCCAGAGCTTGTTGCAGTTGCAGCTGTACATCTCAAGAAAAACAGGAAAACACCACAAGAGCTTAGACCCTGATAGATAAGAGATTTTGTCATAGTTCATCGCGCATAAAACATGAGTGAAGACACTACCGCTAAGCCAAGAGAATACAACTAGTCAGTATTTACACTCGATCTTTTGAATCCCAGTCCAGGAATTTAACCACAAGACCATTTTCTCACATGCAAATGAATGTGCTACACATCGCAAGATGTCTAAACGCAAACAAAAATATCTGAAAATCCTGTTGTGTAGGAAGCTGGCTGGGATTCAGGCTGTTGGCTCTGAGTTCGCGTTCGGCCAGCTCAATCCAGCCACAAAAACTTGCATGTTCTATTGTTGTGTCTATGGTAGGCAGGAAGCAGAACTGGCTTGAAATTTGCTGTGCATAGGGTTGGTGCTTACTAGAAGACAAAAATGTAACTCCCAGGTTCTGTAACTGCTGAAACTCTTGGTGACCTGCAGGAGAATGGTTCCATTTTGAAGAAGTCATCCCTGCAGAGTGAAGTCATCCCTGCAGAGTTCTGCCCTGGAACTGCCAAAGGGATGAAAGTTGGAGCAGCTTGCTGACTCAGCAAGCTTCCATGAAGGCAAGTTCTGCAGCAACCTCTCGCTGACTTCAGTGTCAATTAAAGCCATGTTATTTTGCTCATTGTAGTGGACACTATCTGCTATAATCTAACTGCAGTAATAATGCGATTCCCATTAAATATCCCCTAATAATAATAAGCAGATTATTTCCTTCAATAAACTATATAACCCAGTCACTTCATGCAGTAAAGAAATAATATGAAACTTTCATGCTTTTTCCAGAATATATTTTATAGTTAGGACATGTAACCATGCTAGACTCAAGTTCTAGGGAGACACATTTACCAAGGCAGACCTGGCTGTGACTTGGAAAGGCAGCAATTCCCTGGGGAGAGCATGCAGGGTACTGCTCTGCCTCAGGGCAAACTGGCAGAGCCAAGGAATATAGTTCTGACTGTGCTAGAAAGATGCCCCATGCAAAGTCCATTAGGCAGAACAAATACTGCTCTGTTTTATGTGCTGCAAATGGATTCTAAGGGCACATTACCGCCTTCTTGTGAAAAAAAAGGATCTTCTTTGTAACCAAAATTCCTTAGCACACTGCCCACTGCAGCTAAGCTGGGGAGGTCTGCACACACTATCGCTGTTGTATTTCTGTGGCAAGGATGTGGCACTGCAAAAGACAATAGCACATGGAGCAGTCCTCACTGAACAGCAAGAGGGATTATCTTTCTTTGGCCTTACACTACTTTCATATCTTACTGAGCAAGTTCAACCATGTAGGCTCTAGTATGTGAGGTATTTTGGAAGAGCAGCTTCTGAGTCAAAAGTATTTAAAAGTAGTTCACAATTTGGCCTGAAGATGTTGTGATGCACAATGATGCAGTCAGGTAAAGCATCCTTAAAGGATCTTGTCTGTGAGATGCACGAGATTGGTAGTACATGCGCGTGAACTACAGACTATTCGAGAAAGCACTTGAATGGTAGTGACCTTGTTTCAAAACCTAGCAATAACTTTATAGACTTCTTATGCCCACGGTTACTTGGAATGTTGTGTGTTAGTGCGTGTTGGTAAGACGGGTAAAATCTTCCTGGATTTCATTTTTGGCTGGTGAGTCACTAAGGGAAGTTCCCTATTAGACTGGCAAACAGCAGAGACAACTACATCCCTCTCCATAACTGAGCACAGCTGGAAGCCTCTCTATTGTTCTTAACTCCTGATTTCCTTCCTGGAGAAGGTCAGTGAATGCGCTCTCTCCCCAACTCTTCTCTTATCAGTGTCTAGCCCTGGCAGCCAACCACACACATACATGTGCGTGTACACACGCACACACATGGTCCTTCTCTGGCTGTCGTCTGTTTTCTTAATTTAGATTTTAACCACTTCAGCCTGTCAATAGAAATATAAACAGATCTGGGTTGTAAGGCAGCACAGTTAGAGCTGAAAATCTGATATTATACAGCTGCTAAAGTTTTGCTTATTTAAACTATGACAGATCCTAATCCTTCGAGTCAAAATCATGCAAGATTTATGGAGATTTGTGCTAAGGAGACCATTATATCTTCCTAGGACAGTTATGTACTTTAAGGGAAGAATATACTTTTTTTTTTTCTGTTTCGGAGTAATAAAATATGTAATTCAAGGCAGGTAACCATGATATGACTTTCACTTTTATTTTTTCTTTTGGCAATATAAGACTATGTTGATTAAACAGAAATTATTTTTGGACTTGAGCTCTAAGTTTGTCAAATGTTCTGGACTGCTACGCTAGGCATAGTGACAAAGACCAAAAGGAGACAAGCATCATTAGGGCATATGGTGATATTTGATTCCTACCTCCCGAGCTGTAGTCATGTATCAGAGCTCTGGGAGGATTTATGAGGACAAGGACTGGGAACAGGGATGTAGGGATGGCTGCAGTGATGTAAGAAGACCTGTGGTTATTTTTAAACTTCACTGGTAAACTGATAAATCTAGAAGACTTAGAGCTCTGGTTCCTTTCACAGCAAATCAAAACAGAAGTCAAGCAGATTGTACACAGAGGATGGTTCACTAGGAGAAACATGAGGAGACTGGGTTTTATAAAGGTGGCTGATAAAGATACTTAGCACTAAAAGTGAGAGTTGACAGTTTTTAGAAGTCCCCCTAGCAACAGAACCTACTTCTACATCATTGTTAGCAAATTCCTGCGGTATCTGCAACAGAGTTTCAATAGGAATATACAGGTTTTTGCAAGGAAACTACTGGCTTTTGAATTTTCTTGCTGCTGTCTTTTCCTGTCTTCCATCGTCTTATTCACTGCGGAGTTCCTCCTACCGTGATTCCTCCATCCAGGAGGCAGAAATTCTGCCAATCACCCACGTTTGCAATCTCCGCTCCACAAATTGAGCACTTCCCAGTCAATCTGCTCTCAGGAAAAGAGCTAAGGAAAGAATATTACTTTCATGATATCTCCTTGAGGACAGGAGGAATTTGGGTAGGAATTATATAAGAAAATTTCTCTTATACCTATCCCTTTGCATGAATTATCTGGTTAAAGCTCTTGCAATATTATATAATGTAGGAGGTCAAGATTATGATGAGAAAAAAATTTAAAAAAAAAAAGAAAATACCACTCTATTGTAATAAATGCCCTCTTTGTTCATTCTTCCTCAGCCCGTATCCTCTGTGTGAAATTGCTAAAATCATCCAGCATAATTAACATGCAGTACAGAAAAAAAGGGATTATCGTGCTCGGTTAGCACTTACCATCCTAAGAGACAGAAGGAGCCTACCTAACCACCTGGGCAAGACATTAATGTCTGTTCTTTGGCTGAAACAGATAGAAAGATTGGGATCTTTTAATAGGAAATACTACAGGCAAATGAGTGTCTGGAATGGGTGGATGGGGAAAACATGTTTTGCCACTGACTGGTGTCTCTGGACAGGAATTTTCAAATTTAATTAAAACTTTTTAGTTTTTTAATTAAACTTTTTAGTCTTTGCTATTATCGTCAATGCTTAAAAATCCTATGGTTTACAGTTTTGTTAAAAACAATTTTAATCTGTTTCTTTTGTCTAAAACCTTTTTTTTTCAGAGATTGCCCAGGATTTTCATTTATTAGTCCTCATAGTTAAACCTTTAAGATATTCTACTAGCTGCTAACAAATTTTGTGATATTGCTAAGTGACAGGAACCTATACTCAGAAGTTTAACTGCACCTAGTGCAGAGAGACTTACAGATGCAATTTTACTACTATGTTTTTATAGAGGGGAGACCTAAACATTCAGAAAATATAAAGGTTTCATATTTTGAAAAGTAAGAGAACAGCTTTGACTCTTACTCATATTGATGACTAGTAACAGGCAAGTTTTAGTAGGTAATATTTGTCAGTTTGAGTCATTTAGCCTCCCAAATTCACATTTCGCTCAGTCATCACCATAACTGAACTGGTTGTAGGAGGGGGCTTGTCACACTGTCGAGACTAGTTTGGGGTTGAGTTGAAGCTGAAACCTTGAATTCATCATTTCTAAACCACATTGATGTTGAAGCAACTCATTTCTTCTCTTTCAGTGTGGCAATATTACACTGAGCTGTAGTTAAAACGAGGAGCAAAGATAAAGTCAATGCTAACCAAGTCTACAGAGGGCAGAGTGTTTGGGGTGTGCTAAATAATGCAAAGGTCAGGAAACTTCTTTACAGTGACCTGAATCTTTTGAAAGAGTGCATATGCACTATGTTTTAGCGTGGCCAAATGTAGAACTAGAAGGATATAAATTGTTACCATAAGTACAGGATGGGGCATCATTCTCTTGAAAAAGAGTGACTGTGAACATGACCTTGGGCTATTGCTGTTAGTATTCTAAATATGAATTCCCAGTGTGCAACTGAAAAACATTAACACCAGATTTTGTTCATCGCTGATGATCTTGCATATTACAACAGTGTTTTTGTTTTGTTTTTCATCAAGATTGGCTTTTGTGGAAAAAAAAAGAAAAAAGAAATGCCTGAGCAGTGATTTTACTGCTTCCAAGGATCTAACTGGGCAGGGAACTGCTGGAAAAGATAGAGCATCTGTCACAGCCCTGTTCTGTAACACTGCAGGTACCTCTTAGTGGCAGCTGAGATATGGGTTGTCAAAAATTGGATTTTCAGCCTTAATTCAGAAAAGGGGCGGATTGCTTTCTAATGAAAGGGCAAAGTTTAGAATCTGAAATGTTTGTTTTATGTAGAAGTGTGTGGAAAAGTACAAGGTACAATAAACGCTTTAGGGAATTGCCTTGCCGCTGCTGACTCTAGATTCCAAAAGGCCTTGCACAAATTGGAGTTCTTTCCATCACATAAACACCACAGCCCAGGAAGGCCGTGCTAGCTCACGTTCTCAGCTAATAGTATTACCTGGCTTTTCCTGTTTGTCATGCAAACAGCTATTGTGGGTCTGATCATTACAGGATTACAAACAGATGCATCCTCACAGTCCGCATAACTCACTCCCAAACAATCCTCTCCAAGAAGCTTTGTCTTCTGGAAATGTACAATAGGGTACTTTTACTGTGCCCAGATTTACTTATTCATCCCAGATAGAACTGTCTCAAGGGAGAAGGAATCAGCAATGCTTGTCTTCTAAGAAGCAGTATGGAATGCATCAGATTTACAAGAAGACAGCAAACATTTACCAGTGGATATCCAACTGCTGCTTGACAGCCTGACTTATAGAGTCCTGTTAAAATGCACCATGAGTGTTTTCCAGAACTTTAAGTTCTTTTTCAAGGCCTGTATGTTTAACTCTTGGAGCTCAAGGCACTTTGGCCTGTTTCTTCTTAAAACATTAGCATCCAAAGTGTCTGCATATCCACAGAGGAAACCACTCTGTTTTATCATGCAAGATGTGCTAAGCAGACAAGCAAGAGGTTATCTGGAGACAGTGGCTTGACACTAGTGAGTGGTATGTCAGATGGGGGACGTTAAAAATATATATATAAGGAGAAAGGTTGAGTTTGGAAAAACTAGATGAGGCGTGTGTCTCAGGAAAGCAGTGTGTATGAGATGTGCTCTTTAGAATTTCTATGCTTTCCATTCCCTGCTATGCCAGTTTCAGTGTGCCAGATAGCCATTCTTCAGCTTTAATTCTTCTACATGAATGAAAGGGACCTTGAGAAGGAGACAGAATGGGTCAGACTCCTCAGATATTCCAGGAAAGGAGTGAAGGCTTTAGCTATAGCAGATGGATAAGAAGGGAAAATGATTGGGCAAGAATGTCAGGAATGGGAATGAGATAAAGAGAAGATATGATGGGATGCAGAGCGTGGGGTCAGCAAGGGCCGAGCCTCTGGGTGCTCCGACAGTTCTGCTGGTGCAGGACAACGGCCCGTCTCCGAAGGCTGGCCACCCAAACTTGCTCATGCCTGTCTCCAGCTCGTCTTTTCCACAGACACAACTGGGAATTAAATTAGGCCCTTAGGGAAGCGCCCCTAGGGTGATGCTATCTATACACTGCCCACTCCAGTTATTTTTCCCCAGCTGGCAGGCTTCAGGCAACAGCTGTCTTCTCACTTTTCACACCTCCATGGTCTTATCTCTACCAGCTTCTGCTTTTGGCCCTTATCAGCCACCAAATATATTAGGAGCTTGTCAGAGAGAACAGTATGAGGTAGAGAAAAAAGACATGATAAGAAATGTTTATGGAGAGAGATGCTTCCACAAGATACTGCTCTACCTCCTGAGAAAGATAGGCAAGGCCCAACAGTTTGCACTGAGGTGGTTTGTATCCTTTCTGAAAAGAAACACTCCACCTACCCTCCCCAAGAGCATCAAACGAGTACAGCTCTGCCACTAAACCCTGGTCTGGACTCTGTGCACGCTGGTCCTAGCGAATCTCTCTGAATTGGTAAAATAGCACAAGCTGTAATGTAAACTGTGCGGGCTGCATCCCTTGTCACAGGCCGTGGCCAGTGTGAGCCAGCATTGAGCCAGCATTCAGCCAAGGCCAGCTCATGACATGACCTGGACAGAACGCATGGCAGGGAGCAAACATGTTGGTGTGCCTGTTTCCTAGGAGGTCCTGTCCACGTGCACCTCAGTCTAACACAGAGAGCTCCCGGCTTCTTTGCTGATTCTGATCTCCCGCTTAGCAGCATCCCTGAGTATTTCTATCACTTGCTGATGGTCAGAAGATTCAGCCCCAACATAACAGATATAGCTATGGGCATTAACTGCCTTTACTACCATCCTCCATGGAAAACTGTACAACATTCACAGATGAGATACTACAACATTTCAAAACCTCACATCTAGAGAGCACTACGTGACATCTCAAGGATTTGTCCTCTCAAACCTCTAGAAACTTTCTCCCATTTCAAGTACAAAATACCTTTATATGACCCAATTTCTCTGATGTTTAAGGAAAACAGTTGCAAAATAGAAACATTGCATTACAGGACAAACCCTGGGAGGAGAAGGAGAAAGGAAACCACAAATGTATGTCTGAGAATGCTCTGATTCTAAATTATATGAAACAGGTGCAGACTGAACAGAGCAGAGGAGAGTGACAGAGAGAGAGTTTTCGTTCACTGTGGGGGCCATAAATCCACCATCCACAGATCTGGGAAGTGCCTGAGTATGAGAAGTCTGCTGTAGCAACAGAGTTGGCAAGGCAATCTGTACTAAACTTTTTTCCCTATCTTGTTCATCTGGAGGAGTGTGGTTGTGGAAAGGGATGCAAACGGACTTTGCTGCTCTCATTTGCCAAATAAGCCCGTGGGGGAACGACAGGTTATAAAAAGTTCCATGGTAGAAATCACCTCAGCTGACTCTTCAGTCGAGAAGTAGAGAAGATGCCACTTATAATTCAGTTACTCGTCTGAAATATAACAATATTATTTTGTGATTGTTGCATAAAATGGTCAAATAAAACAGATTTTTGTTACGTATTTTCCCCCTCAAAAAAGCAAAGCAATTTTCTTTTTCCAATCTGCTGCTCAGCTCTCCTCAGGTCTAAGATGTGATAAATTTCAAAGTTCTGATATATTCCAAGATGAAAAACGGTAGAAAGAGAAAACATAAAGCTGTAGTTGAAGGGGGTTATGAAGGATCTTCCAAGGTAAGAGGAGGCTAATGCTAGGATTCTGTTTGTAGTGGATTCCCTGGACTATGACTCAACCAAAGATCAGTGTTACTGTTGAGGAAAAAAAGATAGTGCTGAACTATGTCTGCTGATGGCTGGAAAGGAGCTACCAAGGGAAACTGGGGGCTACAAAATAAAAGTTCCCTTGAGGAATTCTTAGTCTGAGGAAAAACTGCTTTAATCTAAAATTCAGCACAGGTTTATGGTTAGAGTTAGGGCTGAGAGACAAAAAAACAAAAACACAAAGCAAAACAAACAAACAAAAAAAAACAGCCTAGAGCTACTCTTGGATCTGGGCTGGAAAGGAGCTGCCAAAGAAACTGAGGGCTGCACAGAGATTTTGCCCATGAGGAACTCTTAGTCTTGGAACTGTCTTGGGTGTCTTGTGTACAGTTTGACCTTGTGTTAGGGTTAGGTTTGAGGATTGAGAGAGAAACCCCAGAGGTTTTGGGAGGACTGCAAATAATTCTCCAGTAAACTCAGTAAACTGAGGGCTGATGTCAGAACTCTCCTCCCAGGCTTATTGAATCTCTGGATGGATTGGGACCCTGCAACAGGAAAGCCAAGGACAAAAAAAACTAAGCTGCCAACTTACTAATTCACTTCACATTGCCCTTTTACTTCTGACTCAGAATTGCCATTTGTGATGCTCAGTGTAATTTTCCAGGGTCCTGGCATCTTCTACAACCTGGATCATGTCTCAGCATTTGTTTCCAAAAGGAAACTCAGCAACCATATTTGGGATATACTAGATCTGTTTAAAGCTCAGACTAACTGATAACATAACCACTCTTTTTTTTCCCCTCACTTTTCCACTAATAATCTTGATTTGCTGTCAACATTGCCTCTATCCCATCCCCCCTCTACCCTCTGCTCTCTGAAAACATACTGAAATCTAAAGTTTCAGCCATTCTAGGAATCTCTCCTGATTCTTTTTTTTCCAGCCTCTCGGAAACCTGATCCACCAGATGGGTGGGAGAGCTTATTGTTTTTTTTGTCTGACATCTGGATTTCATTAGCAGACTCATGCGTGCTGAATCAGGAATGGGAGCTCAGGAGAAAGCAGATGAGAATTAAAATCATGTTACTTTTTTTTTTTTTTTAAGCCTCATTCTCCTCTCCAAGTTTGCAAACAAACACAAAATGTGAGTCATGTTTAGCTCAGCATAAGCACTGCAGCCTTTAAAATTTACACCACATTGGATGTTGCACCTCAAGCAGCTATAGGGGAGACCACTAGTATTTACCTGTAGATGCCAACATAATCCTAAAATTCCTTACACCAGCTCCCCACTAACACCATCACTTTTCAGGTTTACAGTAGGAGTCTTCTGACTTCTGTTTAAATAGATTCAGTATAGTACGAAAGAAAATAACATCAGACAGCAATCATAAAATTACACTTAAGACTTGCTCCTCGGGAGGCTGCTATTACTGATATTGGCAAGAGGGGGAATTTTGTAAAAGTTCAGCAGGCAGCAGCCGGAGTAGTAGTGTTACTGGGGTCCCAGCAGTCACAGTGTTGCCAATTACCACAGCCTTCATTACTGAATAAGAGAATTATTATTACAAGCAGTAGCTATTTGCAAGTCCTACATGTGGTGCTATGCAAATAACCCAACCCCTTTGCACAATTGTGACATCTTGGCTTTTTACTAAGGCTAATGGTTGCAATGCTCATCTTTACAACCCATCCTGTTCCCCGTCCCCCTCCAGCACACACCGTCCTCTGCCTCTCGTGGCAGCGGGGCCGCACTGCCTGGTCACCACCCTGGCTCCTACAGGCATCGCAGCCAAGGTGGTAAATGGAGGCGACAAGGAGCGATGCTCTGGAAGGAGAATGATCTACAACAGCTGGCACGTTAGCAGGAAAGTGATAAAACGTTTGGTGACCACTGCAAAAGTTACCAGCGTGCTCTAAAACCAGCGTCCCTATGCGCATTTCACGTGTTGCAGGCAGATAACCACTAGGGCAGAGGGATGAAGCAGCAGTGTTACGAGATGAATAACCATTTTCAAGGGAACCTGGAAAACACTGGGCCTGATTCTCCATCTTCCCATGCTTTGTGTTAGCACTTTGACGGGGGGAAGTGGAGCATAAAATCCAGTGCACTGAGAATGGGAGCGTTTGTCCTCATGCAACGGGTCACAGAGAACCAGGCCCAGGCACACCTGAAATTACAGGAGGACTTTTGGCTAAAGAACATGATTCTTGGTAAAAATAACAAAGCCAACACCTGTTTTAAGTCTTTTTCCATTTAGCTCTAACCTATTAAACCTCGTTAACCAAGACTTAAAGAATCACTTCTTAAGGAAGTGGTGGACTTATATTTTAATATGAGAATACAAAATGCAGGCCTGAAATTACTACTTTTAAAAACTTTTATTTTTAAAAAACAATTTAAACCAATGTCATCTTTTTCCTCTATGGATGAATTTGCTGGCCAAGACCTCTGGTGCACAAGTCTTTTGAAAGGAGTCTTTCTCCCTCCCACATTTCTGCTTTTCTTTCTCACATTTTCTCAGCTGTGTAATATGGCGTCTGGGAGTAAAAAGAACACAACTCTTACATAACACTATTTCAGAAATCATCTCTCCTCTTGTGAATTCTTTCGAGGGTCACTTTCCAGCCTATGCAAAGAGTAGTGATGAAACACCTGAATGGCGACGCTTGGGAGGCTGGGGAGCTGTGTCTGTACTTGGATTGGGTGTTCTTTGCTGCCAGATGCTGCGGCCACACTCGCTCAGGAGGAAGTATTGATTTGGGCTGGGCTATAGCAGAGTTTTATCTATAGCTGTACACCTGCAACAGGGGTTAAAATTAGAAATAGACTTGAAACCAGTACTTTGTAAATGAAAACCTTGAACCTGGGAAATTTTCAGGTTTACTCTGAGCTCCGTTCCAAAATTGCAACT
The DNA here is from genome assembly GCA_034781795.1 of Crypturellus tataupa. Classification (NCBI taxonomy): domain Eukaryota; kingdom Metazoa; phylum Chordata; class Aves; order Tinamiformes; family Tinamidae; genus Crypturellus; species Crypturellus tataupa. Next base: position 93,767 of record JAWLRI010000126.1, read on the forward strand.
CGAGACTAAGTCTAAATCTAGTCAAACTGTGTTCTTTGCAGAATGAGAAAGTTATTGTTTATTGGGTTCAGTAGCAAAGGTTCCGCTGCACTCGTGCATGCACTTATGTGCAGGCAGAGAATGAGTTGGAACTCAAGAGAATGGAGTATCTTGCGAAAAATCAATCTCAAATCTGAGGATGAACTAGTAAACAGGATTATTGTATTACCTCTGAAATGCTGCTGCTAATAATAATAATATGGCACTTACTATGGCCTGACATGAAAAGGATTTTTTTTCCTTTTTTTCCCTTCTAATTATCATATGAACTTTTTAACTTTCTGCCCTATGGAGGAAATTTGCAAGAAATGAAACAGCCTATTCTTCAAGGAAAAAAAAAGGCTTCTAAGATGCTGGTAATTAATTTGAAATAGATTATTAATGACAGCACTTCTGTCTGAAGTTCTGTTGTCAGCTCTTTCAGTTTAACAACTGGTTATAAGGTGACCTGGTGATTCACCTTCTAGATCTTTATAAAATGAATATATTGATTTTTTTTGTGGAGTCAGAGCTAGCACTTCCAGAATGTAAAGAGAAAAAAAATATTGCCCAAATGATTGCTTAATGGTACTAATTTTCAGGAATCAGATTTTTTTGATTTTTTTGAAAATATTGTTTCAAAAATCAAAAACAGAATAAATAGTTGTTGCTCTTGTTTAAATTTGGAAGAAAGTTAGTGTGACCTGTAACTTCAGTAAGCTTTGAAGTCAATAGGTCTTCCAAGTTTTCAAGTTTGCTGATCAGCAAACCTAACAGGCACTGTCCTTTCAGAGGTTTGCACTGAGTGGTGCTGCTGCATCAAGGAACCTGCAGTTAGTTTTCATGCCATCTGCTCTAGAACATCATTTATTTAAGGCTGTGTAGGTGCCCTACTGCTATTCCAAAAGGCATCAGCTGGATAATTTGATCAGATTGCATGATGCCTCCTGAGCTTGATGTATATGAAGCTGACATCCACGCCTCAGTATAGAGCGAATGCTTGTGTTCCTGATCTGCGCAGTGTTCTCTTTTCTCCCAGTTCTGGCTAAACTCCTTCAGCCAGTCCTCTCTCTTGAAGTATATATAAAATCCTACAAGGCATATATGGGCATTAGATTGCCTGAGCAACTCTGTTCACACCTGATAGTAGGCCTGGTTTATAGCTGCGCGATAAATGGGCGACAGTTAAACACAGTGGCTTCTTTTGCCTTTACTGACACACGCCAGTTGCCGTAGTAAAGTACCAATATCCACGGTCAGGCATCAGAAGAGAAATGGAGGAGGCTTAAGGTACCTTCACTATCCTAATTTCTTGAAGGAGGGGAAAGGCAGGACTGACTGGAGCATCTTGACAGCAGGAAAAGGGCATGGGAGTGGATTTGTCCAGTAGAGACCGTTCTGGGACAATCAGAAAAGTAAGGGAAGTTACTCCAGTTGCTGGCTGCTCCCAAACAAAGTTGCTGCTCTGGGTTTGGTGCTTTGCTCTCGTTCTTCACTGCTCTATTTGCCACCTTCCTCCTCTGTACAGAGTGTTAAAAGGAAAAGCGAGGGAGACACAAGTCAGTTTGCTCCCAGACGGTCGTTTTCTCCACACCGAGCAGAGAACATAACATGTACCTGACATCGTCCCAGCCTCGACTCGGACCTTGTTGTCTGCCTTTATTTATGCATAAGGATTATCGGAAAGTTTATTTTCTAATAATTTATGAGAAATTGGGAAATTAGGTTCTCTTGAAACGAGGAAGGAAAGTTAAAATATTGATATCTTTGGTAGATGTGAATAATTCCAGAATTTCAAACTGGAAATGCCAAAATATAAACTCATTTGAGCAAATGAAACTTATGAAATGTTAAGTGAAATATTTCTTCTGCTGTAGATGCCCGCTTAAAATTCTTGTTTCTGGTTTTGGTGAAATATTTGTTAAAACATGTTTTCCCTAGAAAAAATTCTTTTGGGGAAAAAAAAAAAGTGATTTGATTGACTTTCTAAATTAGTCAACACAAAATTCCAGTCAGACTTTTTAGGGCTTTGTCCAATCAGGTCTTACAAACTTCCAAGCATGGAGGGAGACTCCACAACCTATATTTCATGCTAAACCCAAACACCCTGCTGAAGTGAGAAAACATGATTCATTTAATCTTTCTATTACTACTTTGTTATCAGAATGAATGAGGAATTTATAAACTAGAGAGGTTTTGACTTGGTAGTCCTTTCGCTACCTTATCTATAAATCAGCTTGTGGGAGAGCTGGAAACCAGACATCGCTTTCCCTCTTGAGGGGAATGCTTGCAGCATTGGTTTCCAAGCTAAACACTTAATTATGGTTTTATCAGGAGGTTTACTGCAAATACCAAACTGCTAGTAAATAGTGCTCAGATTTAGGGCAGTGCAATAGCCATGTTCAGTCTACTGTAAGGAAGCTCAGCGGCCTACACAGGGTTTGTATCTGGTCTGCTCTGCACAGTTTTAAAATAAAAATTAGATATGTCTAACATAATTAGTTGTATTATTAACATGTATTACTAACAATAGACAAAAGGTTCTCCCACTTGTCACAAGGCAGGACAAATTTTCACCTGTGAAAATCCTGGTACATGTTTATCTAGCCTGTTCTGAAAGAAATGATCGCTAGCCTTCCCAGGCAATTTATTTCAGTGCCACACGGCACGTACGAGTTGAAAGAGCTTTCTAATCTTCCTCGAGAGAGTTTAAGTCCAGGACTCTGAACTCCTTAGCAGTGGATCTGGAGAATCAAGGGGTAGGTTAATATATATATAAACATATATTTTAAAGACAAAACATATTTTAAAGATACAGAACTGAGAAGCTAGACATAAATATATTTGTTTTCCATAATATCTCATATAGTTTGAAAGCAGTTGCATATAGTGCAGATTAATATTTTTTTCTGCCTTGTATTAGAGGCAAAGCAGTCCCTGTCAGTAACAGTCATTCAAATCCACGGTACTGCATCAGAGATGAATTTAGCTGCTGTTATGTTTTTTGTGTATCCTGTATGTGGAATAGTAATTTTGGTGATTCTAATACCATTTTACTTGTAGCAAGCACTGTGCTGTCTGGATTCTATTATTTTCTAATGCTCTGAGCTAAGGGAACTGAAGTATAAACAATCCAGACCTCTCAGCACCATATCCCATGCTCACAAGTACATTTGTAACAAAAGCTATGCAAAAATCCGCAAAATCACACGATATCATTTCAGGATCCTAAGAGAGTGTCCAGCTGACCCCTCATCCTGTCACTGAGTAAGAACACAGATACTTCTCTCAGTTTTCTGGAAAACAATTGTGTTTATTTGGAAGCCATCACCAGTCTTTCAAAAGACTGCTGCTGTATGTAGCAACTGACAGAAATTACTATTTTCGGAATCACTTTTAAGATTTTGCAAAGCCTACAATTTCTATTTGTTTTCCTTTTTTAAAAAATTAATATTTCTGAACCGCAAAGCAGCAGGATAAAATCTTTCCATTCTCATCATAAAAGTGACAGATCCTTCATCACTGCCGTCTTAGCCATCCCTTGGTACCTAGAGAAAGCCCCGCTGCAGATCCCTCAAGTTTTGAGGCTCCCTCTCACGCTCCTCACAGCCATAAGGCACAAGAAATGTACAAATCAGCCACGCGGTCGCTGCAGCCCCCGGGCTGCCGCCGAGGAGCCGCTGGATGGGGCCGGGGCAGCGCGAGCGGGCAGCCCGCGCCGCAAACCCCCGCCACCAGACTAGGCGCTGCCGGACACGCGCTCCCTCCGCATCCTGTGCACAGCCCAAAGCAGATCTACCCAAGCCCAGGCAGCCGCACCAGGTACCTGCCACTCTCATTGACTCGAATGTGTGTTCACAAGCTGCTTTTGCAGGACTCAAAGATCACTGCTGACCACGGAAAGACTCCCATTGCTGGCCTGAGAAATGTGGGTCATGCCCATATATTTCATTCATAGGTCTAAGAATGCTATGCAAAGGACAATGTAATTTCCCATTACATTGGTATCTGTGCTAGTAGGCATATATTTCTATGAGTATGCACATGCATGCTCCTTTCTCTGGTATAATGTAAAATTGGGAAATACATTAAGCAACAGCTTCATATGTCCCAGGGGCTGCACTAAATAGTTGCAGTGCATCAGGAGTCTGACAGCATAACTGTGCTCAGATGTTGTGTTTTGCAGAGTCTCCAGGACATGAGAGTTCCTTGCCTGGGCAGAAATTTACAGTAATTGTCAGCAAGATTTTTCCTGACATCTTGGCACTGATGAAGGGATCGGAATGGTCTCCTTGCCCAGCGTGCAGCACAGCACAGCTGGAGCCTTGGAATTTTGGAGGGACTAGTCCTGCGCACGTTACAAAAGGGCTCACAAACCATGGGTGAGATTAGGACGGAGAGACAAGCTGATGGAACCAGTGCTTGGCAGAAACACCAGGTACAACAGCTTGACTGGAAATTTTGAATACAAAGTCACTTTGCTGCAGCTCTGAGCTTGGACTCTACCAGTAAAAACTTTGCTGCTGCCTTTGCCTTGAATCCATTACTGCCTAAAACAACAAGAGGACGGACATATGTAATAAATAGTCTAGGATCTGTGTCCACAGATTTCTTTCCCAATTGGGATTTTGAACCACATAAATGGTTCCATCACTTACCAGCTTCTCAAAACTATAACCATGTGTTTTATCCACAAGTGTCCATGCATACTTTATCCAGCACAACACACACCGTTATCAGGAACTTTGTGCAACGTTAATTCTGTATAGGCCATATGCAGTACAAAAGAAGGCAATGTTCATACTCGTAGGTTTTAAAAATAGAGGGTGCAGTGATAACAGTGGATTAAAGGAAACAGTATAACTTTTTTAGAAAGGTCAGGTATGGTTTTCTATATCTGCAAGAGAAATTTCATGAAGAATCATATCCCATAACTATTATTTGGCCAGAGCTTATTGTCATTTGTCCTAGTACAAGGATAGAAACCTGTAGCTATATCTCATAGATGAGATGTAGATTGGTGCAGCACCTTGAAGCACACAAAGAAGTTTTGGAAATCCATATACATGTATGTTTGTTTCATGCATATGGCCATCTGTAAACAATAAGATAATAAAAATGCTCTCATTACTGTTATTTAAAAAGAAAAAAAATGTATATGTGATGGCATTTTCAATGATAATTTAAGAGACAGTGTATTAAGTTTAAGAGCAATGATTTTGACCTTAATCCTCTATTCATTCTTTAGTTTGTACAAGATATGGAGAGTTTTGCATGTAAAAGAACATTAGAGACATGAGAAGAGAAAGATGGTAACATCTAAGCTACTTAAAAATTCTTCAGAGAAAATTCAGATATGCTATAAGCATGATTCTAAAGATAGAGTGCTGTGCTTTTATATGCATAATAATTACGACATGAAGAAATCTCATGTACAGTTTTTGCAAATGCGTGCAAATATGAAGTAATGAGTCCTAGTCATAACAGTGCTATCATTTCTAGTAGTTTCTAAAACAGAAACCACACTGATCTCCACTACAGAGTACACAAACTATTTAAAGACAAACTGCAGATACCTGAGATACTGCAATACTAAAGCTCTTTTTTTTTAATTTAACTTTCTAAAATATGGTGCTCACTTAAGGAATAAATCTAAATAGATTCATATATTTTCATCAGTATGGTATGTTGACAACTCTAACAGGAAAAGGAGCCTGTAAATGTACCTTTATAGTGTTTATAAGAAGCAAAATAGAGCAGAATAAAAAGTCTCAAAGTTATTGTGCAATTTCTTGGTTACATAAGAAAAAATGCATAAAGCATTATTTCAAGCTATCTGTTTCTTATTAGGCAAATACATAAAATGAAAATAAAAATATCGCATTATTTACTGATACACATTTCATCCAAATCAGATTAGAGCATTTCTCTATCCTATTTGAAATACTTTAAAAATACTAAGTCATTATCTGTTTCAATATACTTTTCTAAATAAGCTTTCATTTTTGACAGCCCAAGGAATGATACATCAAAACCTAAGCTTTTATGTAGTGTATACAATATTCAAATTAAGAAATCAGTAATTGCCTGCAGGACCAGTAATGTAACAAAGACCTGACTCAGCAGCTGGAACTGCCTTCTCCTGCACCGTGCTTGCCAAGTTGGGAAGGTGAGACATGCACACCGAGTCATCCCTTCTAGATATGATCCCATGTTTAGAGTAAATAAGGGAAGTGCTTATGTTTTTGTGAAAACTAAAGTGTAACCTTTTGTTGTTTGAATAACAATAACAAAATAAATAAATAAAAATAAAACACAGAAATGGTGGCCAGATGTAACAGGACAACAAAACACTTTGGCTAGCACGTGCTTGTGCTAGAAACCACCATCAAAGCATCAATAATTTCATACCACCCTCTCCTTATGCACGATACAAAAATAAGTTTGGATTCACAGACACAGGTACGTGCACATATGGAAAAAGGTACAAGCGAGATCTAGTCTGGGATGTCCTATCTACTAGTTGTCATGCGTGTACAAGTAGATGAAAAATATGAGGAGCAGGAAGACTTTGAGTCCGCCTTGACGAGGAGCCCGGGAAAACCTGCTTCTAGTACTCCATCAGAATGAATGCTGGGAGAGGATATGATTGCACTCTATAAATACACCCTGAGAAAAACACCATGGAGGAAGATGAGCTATTTCAGTGAAGGACAACATTAGCATGAGAACGAATGGATATAAAGTAGCCACAAGTTACATTTATTCTGGAAATTGCAGTATTTCTGCATTATCAGAAGACTTAAGTTCTGGAAAGAGCTTTACACAACAACAGCCATGAAAGCAAACTACTGAAATGCTTTTCAACTAGAACATCATCAGTTTATGAAAGGGACTGTATGATATAACTGCCTGTAATTGTAGAGGACTGGACGCAGATGCCTCTTTCCTTGCCGAATAGTTAGTGCCTTATAAGCCATCCATAAAGCATGTTCTGTAAGTAAATTTTTTATTTTCTGGTTCTCTAGGAAACTGAAGACTTTACCAGTGAAATCATAACTCATATGTAAAAATTACACAGGATGTGCGATATGTAAGTAAATTATTCTTCCTATGTGAACCTTGGGGGATTTGGGGGGATTTCCTGAATTCTTGTGGGTATGTCTTTAATTTTCATTAATTGTGTTTTAATGTCCGGTGCCTCAAACTGTAAAAGTACCTGTGAAATACAGCATGTGCTCCAGCACTCTTGATGCATTCACTTGGGACCAGCTGTGCAAGCTACATTTCAGTGCGTATTGCTCAATAAGGGACCTGTTACACGTATTTGATTTTTATGCAACACTGTCATCCCTCACGCATTTCCGCACTGTATTTCACTGGTAAGCCAATTTAGTAGTTGTAATTCTAATCCTATTGTTAAGTAGTGTGTGCTATTACATGGTCCTATCTTTATGTTTTACTCTAACATGCTGAACAAAGTACATCAAACACTGCAGTATACAAACCAGAGATTTTTTATTCTTCTAGTAAGGAGAACTTTGTATTTTTTTTCTGAACAGAACACTGTTTTACTCAACCTTCTGAAAAGTAAAAATTTTTCAGAATATTTTCAAGTGCCACACTCAAGTCTGCAAAATATACTTATGTTCCATAGCTTCCCTAAAAAAATAATAAAAGATATAGAACTAAATTCCACAGATTAAAAAGCTTAGTCTATGCTTAACAAAGATAGGAATGTTCTCTGTTAAAACTCATCTGACATTAGATGTGATTTCATGATGACTTTGCTCAGCTGCCAAATTCTCTGCTGCCTGTGTTTGGGTTTTTATATGTCTGACATTTATGTCTATTAACTCTATGCAGGTTTATTTTGCTGAAAGTCATGCATTAAGAGGGCAGGAGGTTAAAAGGATACCGAAGGAGTGTGTACGTTTGTATTTCTAGAATACGAGCAACACTTGCCTTTCCCTGGCCTCTGTATAGGACGCTGCTGGAGCAGGGAAAGTTTAAGGCAGCAGCACAACTGCATCCAGCTGAAACCTGAGAGGATGGCACCAGCTCGAAAATGTGTCTTGGGACCTCAAAAAAATGCTAATCAGTAACTGATTTTTAGTGCACACCATTTCATACCTCCTTCCTAACACAAAACGTTGCTAGCTTTGCCACTATAAAGTAAGTTCTAGGAGTGCAAGATGATCACACCTTGCCAAATAGAGCAAACCTCTTCTATGAGATAAGGGACATTGTGCTTCAGATATGTTTGAAACTTGTCTTACTGAAACACTGATCAAAGCAGTATCAAAAAGTCCAGTATAAAAATCTCTTCTCCTTTAGCATTTATAACTTGTCATATATATTATTAAGTGCCGTTGCCAACTGACTATACAGTGTGTTGCTTTAGAATGTATTTTACACAATCTATGTGATGGAAAATTACACTGTAGCCATTTATAGTTTCCCAAATTTACTTATTCATGTGTCTGGGTGAATATTTTCTGTAATACTTATTAGGTGAATGAAATAACAGATTTTTTCCATCAGCATTGTGATAAAGAATAGATTAAAAGAATGCATAGATAGCATGGCACTTTGTCAAGATATTTCTTCAGTCCTACTCTAAAAAAAAATTGAGACTTTTATGTCACTAAATCAGAACCTTCATGATTTTTTTTTTTCCAGAACACTGTATATTCCTTACCTGTGGGCAGTCTTTGATGTAGTGTCCCTTGTTAAAGCAGAGATGGCACAGGTAATTAGGAGGTGGCCTCTTGCTGGGTTTTCTGGCTTCTGAAGAAAGGGATAGGTCAGAGAAATGCTCTGTGAGGGAGCTTAGCCCATCCACTATGTTATTAAGAGAGCCGTAAGGAGATGCACTCTTATACAGACTGCTGCTCAGAGCCTGTAAAAGAAAAGAAAAGGAAAAGTTTATATTAAATATAGTACTGTATAGAGATTGTTCTGAGACTGATCTGAGTAGAGAATGGATAAAAATATCAGGAATAACTTATGAATCATTTCACTAAGAACAAGGTTGCATATTTGGGGAGAGTAATATACAGCTCATTAATACAGAAGCTTCCTGAAGGCAGCATGATGGAGCTGGTCATCCCATTGCTGGGGAAACTTCTGAGCTTGCTATGGTTCAGCAGCCTTCCTCTAAGCAACCACTTCTTTCTGCTGTTTGATCGTACCACAGTCCCCGTGTGGTTAGAATGTGCAGGCGAAAAGCTGGAAGCCCAAGCCACAAAAAGGAACATTTTTGTGTCCAAAGCTATTTACGAGAACAATATTGAAGTCAGGGAAAGGAAAAGAATACCCAGAAAAATGTAAAGTAATTTTTAATTTCCAATCTAGTTGCTGAAACAGTTCATACAGCAACAAGTCACATCCAGATCTACATCTGTCTTGGATTTTCTAGGGGGAAACCTGCTGTGATCTAAACATTTTGTAATAAATAGTAAATGCTTAGTTTTTGTGCCTCATCTCTACAGGATCTTCACTCTCTCAAACTGCAAATCAACATCAGGAGCACCTAATTTGCCATTCTAAAGGTTTCAAACTGCAGGAAACCCATAATCACCTACACAGCTAATTGTCTTAACAGAGATAACAAGTAGTGATTCTCTTTAATGTCTTTAGGCTCAACAGAAACTGTGCGGTAGGATTTTAAAAAGTAAATTGCATTTTTTTTCTTTCTTTTTAAATGGGGTAATGAAGTGTTGTAGAAACAGATCCAATCATATACAGTTCTTTTCTCAAATAATGGGACATATTTCACAGGAAACTTTCTATGTTAGGGCTTGTGCACTTCTGACAGTAATGCTATATTCATGTAATTCCATCAGCATCAGAGAGTTCCTGCTCATCTACAGGAAAAGGTGATTAGGTCAACTCTGTGCCTATGTGGAGAATTTGTTTTTTAGTGCTATTTAATCCAAATATTTAATTGGGAACTTTATGTAAGTTTGATAGATACACTGAAGATAGGTATAGACATTGATTTAGAGAGTTTGTGAAGTAATTTTGATAAGGAATTATGTTTACCTCAGAGATTTTAAATATGCAGAATATCTGTACAGTGAGGGTGTTTTTGGGTAGCAATGATACACAGAAAGTATCTTGTGACAGCCCTAGGCACAACTGCCTGGATGATTCCTAACTGTTGCTGAATCCTATCCTGCTGTGGACGGTAGAAACTTTAAATATACATTTAGTCTAAGTGGCAGGGCACTGCCGTTAGGATAATACTCCCCCTCACCCACACGACAGTCAAGCACAATGTGGGGAGCTCCACAAACCCCTCTTACACAGCTGAAGCTGGTATATGACACTAGGATCAGGTCTAAGGGCCACAAAGTGGGAGTCAAGAGCTCTGACTCTGACTTTCCCGCTGACTCACTGTCTGACCCAAAAAACGTCATTGCAAGTTTCTCTATCCCATTTGGAGATCATCTTCTCCCTTTCGAAGATGCTGAGTGCAGTGAGCGAGCGCAGTTAGGACTTCACCTGTGATCTGGCACTGAAATTCTCATCGCTACACTCAGCACAGTGCAAATACAGACCAGGACTTGTTCAAGATGTTAGAGCTGCAGCAAGGAGAACCAGCCCATTTGTTTCAGGTGCTAAACACCTACATCTTTAAAGAAAACTATTGCAGGAATTTATTTTCTAGGATTTCTAGGATTTCTAGGGCCACGAGGATGATCAGGGGCCTAGAACATCTGCCCTATGAGGAGAGGCTGAGGGAGCTGGGCCTGTTCAGCCT
>JAWLRI010000126.1:104652-121242 GCA_034781795.1 Crypturellus tataupa
GGTTGGACTAGATGACCTCTAGAGGTCCCTTCCAACCTTAGGCATTCTATGATTCTGTGATTCTATGATTCTATGATTTATTGAATGCTATTGAAATGAGAAATTTTTGGCACTAGATCATCAGAAGGAAGGGGAAGTGCTCTGGATGCCAAAATAGTATTAATTAAGGGTCATCAAGAAGTTCTTCTCTCCCTATAAGCTACTTTCTCTTAGGTATATTTACAATAGTAAAAACTTTTGCTTTATGGGGCACTTTTTGTGAGGAGATTCTTGACGTAATTCACATGCATTAAACACTTCAGTAATATTGCAATTTCTCTATTATTATCCCATTATTACAGAACAGGAGAAACACCAAATTCTTTACCTTTTGCAGAAATCTGCAACATTCCCTGGGGATGTAGAATATGCAACTTCCTACCATAGCCCGAGAGTCATTTCTGTCCGCAGGCCCAACCCAATGACTGGTATGAGGGAAAAACAAAACAAAGTATCTGTCTGTTGTCTGCTTTAGGCTGTGGGTTGAACTCACGGTTTGCATGGCGATGGTTTTCCTTTTTATATCCTTTACACTGAGCTACTACCTCCTTAGAAGGAAGCAGTTTGGCACTATGACTTGGCATTACATGATTCACTCCTACAACAACCCTTCTTGGCATGTTCCAGGTCAATAGCGAAATTTAAGGGTTGTAAAGACCACAGGTCACTCTCTCAGCAGTCTTTCTTCACAAACTTATGTTTGTGTAAAGCATGGCAACCAAAAATTTATCACAAGCAGGATCCCAGCAGATTATATGCTATTCTAACAAAAAATCATACCCTTGACTGCCAGCAAAGACTCTGTGGCCTTAGTATGAGACATGGGTCTGCAAGTGGCCACCTGGTTCAACTGGCAGAACAGGTAGGAGGGCCAAAGCAGAAAAAAAACATTCAGTATATCCAGCATGAAACAATTTCTGTAATCAGCTTAAGGTCCACATTAAAACAGGGAAAGTCACAAGTATAAGATTCCAGAGGAAGAAAGTAGAAGAGAACATGGATGTTACACGTCTGCTAACACAGATGCTTCAATCCTCTCTGCATAGTCAGGCAAACTGCTTCAGCAATTCCTGCCCATCTGACCTGGAAAATGGTCTTAAATCACTTTAAAATTGAATAGTCATGAAAAACACATCAATCTGGCACTTCAAGATACTATTAAGAGCACCACTGCAAGTTGTGTTACATCCTGTGGAAATCTCAAATTCTTTAGAGTGAGGTGAGGAGGAAAAAAGCTGTTCCAAGAGGCCAAATTATGTAATAAAAGTGGTGGTAGTAAAATTCCTCGTGGCCCCTGGAATCAACTAGCAAAAGTCCGGGAAGATGCAATGAATATGGTGACAGCAAGTGGTGGTTAAGTCATTTTTCATCTCCTTATGCCTTGTAGAAGACAAGGGATGAATGAACATTGCCAAGGTACATAAAACAGTATTGTCTGGCTGGGGCACTTGATTGAGCAAATCTGCAATTTAACCTTTGTTGAGTTTTTGCACAGTTGTAAAGGGGAGTTTTAAGGAGTATTTTGAACAAAAGCTCTGAATTAGCTTCACACTCAAAAGGGATGTCTAATTAGTGAGCAGGGTGACAGGGAGAATGTTGATTGTCTTACAAGGATGACAGAAGGAAGAAAAATAGGAGAAGGGAGCTGCTTTCTGACTCATTCCAAACTTCGGCTTATTGATAAACATCTGTGAGATGCCAGGGACACTGCTCCTCTGAGGAATTTCATCCAAAGGATCTTTCTCCAGGGTCATAGTGGGCAAAGCCATGCGATTCCTGTAGAAGGAATGTAAGGCTTTCCAACCACCACAAGCAATTCCTCCCTCCCTTTGGTGTGCCCGCACTGAAAGAAGTCGGTGGTGAAAGGGTTAAACCTCTCAAGGAGCAGCAAGACCACATTATAGGTCTTAATTACAAGGCTCCTAGGGCCAGCTGTAATGAATTCAGGATTTCCTTATCTTGATGTACTAGTAGGATGGAACTGTTGGTAGTAAAACTTAGAGACTTGCTTGGTGGTAAGTTTTACTCAAGATGTAAGTCAATGTTTCTTTTCTCTCCCTGAAATGTATACAGTTGAGCAGTAACCAAAGTGAAAGTGCCTTATGTATTTTTTTTTTTTAAATCTTTCTGCTTAGTAGGTCTTTAAAATGTATCTGTTGGCAGTGCTGCAAAGTAAGGCTTCCCTTGTTACTTGTTTGTTGAGCCTTTCCAGCTTAAAAGGTTTGTAATTGGGAAGGCTACGGTATGATCTTTTGTGAAAGAAGCAGCTGTTGTCTTGTCTAGCTTCATTGCTCTGATTTTTGGTCAGGTAATGTATATGTGAGTGATTTAAGAATTCCAGGATTTTTTTGTTGTTGTTCTTTTTTGGTTTTTTTTTTGGCAATGGGATAACTTTAAAAACAAAGACAAGGGTACTATTAGAAATGTGACAGTGCAGCCAAACAATTAAATGGATGATAAGTTCTTCCTTCCAAAGTCGGTGGGAACCGACATTGCTTTTGCTTTAGCAATAAGCGTGTCTTTAATAGAGAAAAAAGTACAGATAACATAACAGTGTTTCTTTTATGCCAGCTTTTAAATCTGTCTGACGGTGAGGGGCAGCATTACCTATTTCCCAGAACTCTGGTTTAAAATGACTATTAATAGCAGTGATAACATCCTGCTTATGTGGGAATGGCACGTTGTTACGAAGAGTTATAGGAGTTGAGAAGCAAATGTCTGGAAACTTAGAGGATTGTCTAGATAATTCCATTTCTGGATTAAGTTCAGTCGGTGTCTGCTACACCTTTAAGGTGGCGGTTGGAGCTCCACTAGTTAGTTACTTGAAGCTGGCATGAGCTGAGCTACTTGAAGTGGCTGTTGAGGGGCTGCGTGAGGGCAGGGCATGTGTCTGGTATTCCTGGGGTTTATTTTTATTTTAAAAGTGAATTTTTAAGATATGCCCCACTACACTCCCTTCAAAAAGGAAGTATGTATTGGTACCCACAAACAGTATCTCACCAGTTAAAACTGAGGAGAAAAAGAACTTTACAAGATTTCCAGTCTGTTTAGTCCAATTCAACATTGTAATGCTGTGGATCAAGAAGAAAGGTAATACTGATGGCAGCTGGTATCATGCAGGATAGTTTTGAGAAACTTTCTGCTTTTTGGAAACCTTGTTGAAAGAAGTTAAAGACTCTACCAGGTTAACTAATGTTCTAGCCTCAGGGCTGAGTCACAAGAACAAACAAGGTGATGCTTTTGCAGCTAATACATCTATAATATCTGCTCTGCAGAAGTCATCTCATTCTGAGGCAGTCATCATGAAATATATTTCAGGAGGATGAAATTCAATAACAACCTTAAAGGAGAAGAACTATTCATAGGCCTGTTAGAAGAGTGATCATATGTCTTAAATGGAGTCCCTTTTTTGCTTATATATAATGTTAATCTTAGACTTCCCAATTTACTCTGATTCATTTACAGGGATCCCACACTTACCAGCCTAGCAAACATAAAGGAACAATCAGCTGTTCTGATATCTTTTTTGCAATAGGTGACCTACGGCCTAAGATAGAACATACATTGCTTAGCTCTCTTATTCGTTATTGTCGTTGACAATTAAACTAATAAGTATTTTTCTGAAATAACTTCAAAATATCCATAGAAGCAGCTTGGATTTGTAAACTCCTAGCTTCAGTGAATGTCCTTAGTGAAACAAAACGAAGCAGGAGGTTGGCGACCAAGCTGTTTGTTTACACAGCTCATGGAATGATGAACAACAAACGCAGATAAGCTGAAAAAGCACTTATTCTCTTTGATCAGATCAGAGTACCAAGTTTGTTTGTGATTAGTATTCAGTTAAAAGATATCTATTAACAGTAACGTCCTCCTCCTTCCCCAACCAAACATGGAAAGGTCCTAGGCTGCTGGCAATATGGATTTCTTTTTTCTAAATCTTCTCTTAAAAATGGGTTTGCTTCCTGCTTCCCCTACCCCCGCCCCATGCACCTTTTTCCCCCTCTAATAGCCAGCTTCTAACAGGTTTTTTTTTTTTTTTTTTTTCTAACCTAGCCTAGAGGATCACTTCTAGAGTTGTTTGTGTTTAGCCTTTATGTTTATCAATGCTGGACTTGAAGGAATCAGCGAGTGACAGTGGGATGGTGGCTTTTGTCATATGGGCAACTGTTTATGGGCAACTGCATTGGGGCCATGAAACAACTTTGCCTGTTTTTCTGTAAGTAAACCCAGTGTGATTAAAATCTTTTGGAATTGGCATTACTCAATGATCATCAGATCTCCCCAGACAGGCAAGTTAGCAAGGACAGAAGACAAATTTTGAATGAAAATTAATGAACTAATGGAAAAGAGTCTCTGAGTAAGTTGCACTGCAGCAGTAGGGATAATGTTTCTATGAAGCAATGATTTGGCTGTGCAAAGGGAACACAAAACTGCATACCAGATGATGGAAGCTCCACTGCGCTGCTGCCAGGATCAAGTCCTGTCCTCAGGCTGGGAATACGAACCTCGCTGAAAACCCCTTCACCTTAATTTGACAGCCAAGAAGTGCCCCTGCTGCCACTCCTGTCTCCGTAGCACAGGTGGAAACTTTTATTTTAAACCCTGATGCCAGAGTGTGTGTACAGTGCTGGAGGAGGAGAGACGTCAGGGACCAGACTCTTGATTTATATCCTCAAGAATGCAGTTAGGTAATGCAGGTCCTCCAAATCTGGGTAGACTTAGCTATGTCTATACTGGGCCAAAGAGCATGAAGAAAATTCTGGTTTTTGATTTTTTTTGTTTTGTTTTGGTTTGGTTTTTTTGCCTTAGGTGATGTTAGCTGCTATTTAAACCTGAATTTAATAACTAACACTAGACAGTAGTAGCCATATAATTCTTTGATGATGTAGAACTGTGCATAAGTATCCCTTGTCACAGATGTCCCTTTCTTAAGTATTCCTACTAGTTAAAGGATTTAACATTAAAGGCAGCAGAAGTGACTACTCCAAGTTAGGAGGATAATTTCCATTGGATTTGCTATCATTACTGTGACTCTTCCACTTGAAATCCAGTGGACTAACATAAAAAAAATCCACAACAAGAAAAATCTCCACTTACAGCTGTTTAAAAGCGAAGCTTTGGAAAATAATTTGTTCAAGCTGTAAATTAGCATGACTTGTGCTGGTGTCTCTCTGCCTGTTTGACTTAAGTGAGTATACTGAAGTGAGGTCCTGTAGCACTTCCATGTTACTATATTATAAATCCAGGCATCACTTTTTCCAATACATGAAACAGGCTGTAATTGAAAGGCAACAAGCAAAGAATTTTTGATGAGTTAGTTTTTGCTTTCGTTGCCAACGAAATAAAACAAACACAAATGAAGAGCAGCCTTAGCTTCCAGAGCTGAGTTTACATTAGCAGGCACCCTGGCTGGTTGAAGTTTGCTAGATAAAGGGGTGGGCCCCCCTGCCAGCACAGAGGTAGAGTAGGGTTTTCATATTCTGTAAATGATAAACACTCTCAAATCCGTGACGTGCCTGTGATGGTAACCAGGCTACCCGTGCTAATTACCAGCCCCGTTCTGAATTGACAAGCTGTTTACCGGCTTGGATTTTCCTGCAGATAAGAACTGAGTACGTGGCTGTGCCATGTCATGAATGAAACGGTTTGATAGACAAGTCATTGCCCTAACGCAGTTTCCATTACTATTTTCACATCAAGATGGAGAAGGGACAGGGGAAGAAACCTTGTAAGTATCAGAGCAGTGATTGAGTGTCCTATGCTTTTATACAAAATTTCTCCCCACAACCTGCATCCTCTTTCCTGGTAGTCCCCTGGCACTCATTTCTGACATGGGCTTTATGAGTGGGACCATGTTACACATATAAAACAGAATAGTTGTACCTGTGGATAACCATGTTTGGAGCACAGCATTTCAAATCTGTGACCTCTTTGTATTCCATTTATTTATACTGGTTAAAACAATTATCCTCTTTTTCCTAAGAAAAAAATCTAAAGCAGAATCAATGTTTATGGCTAACTCAAGTACCATGAAAACACAGGGATTAAATGAAAATACTGACATAAATCAGTTGTATGAGTTAGAGCTGCAGATTTTTGTTTTCTTCTGAACTCAATGTTTGGGTTGACTGCCCTCTCATAAAAAAAAAAAAAATAATATTTTTGAAGTCAGCCTAACAAACTATTTTTTTCTTGAGTGCCTCACTTAAAAATGCAGGTAAACATAGATGCATTTATACCTTTTTACATTCTTGACTAGTTAAGTTAGCCAAGTATATCTTAATTCACCCTTCCAGAGGGGGTTAGGGGTTTTCACATATGTGTGTGTGTGTGCATACATGAAAGCTTACTTCTAAATATTTTCAGGTTAAGGACACTGGAACTCTCCATTCAAAGAAAATGGATCTTAAGGAGACTTAATGTAGAATAAAATTTCAGTAGCTGTGAAGCAAGTCAGTAGCAGGGTGATGAACCTTCTATTCTGTTGAATAGATTTATCTCATCTACTGATTTTTAAGATCAGTTTGGCTGGGGCTTTTGAGATTGTTCTTTGCTCATCATCACTGAATCACTGTAGAGCACTGAGTGGATGCAGCAGTACTCTGCACCCATTTATGTACCTTCCTTTCACGGAAAGGTGCAGGAACAACGCATGCCACCACTTGGCCCCACTTCAAATTTGTTATCTTTAAATTTTTTTCAATGCAAACTTCACTGTTTCAGTGGGAGCACTTATTTAACACAATGTTGCACACCTTGCAAAAACAGCTTTTATTGGTAGATGTGGATAGAATTTGGGAAAGGAGAGGATAGAGATTTCACCCGGTCAAAGGTGTGCAGTGTTGGAGGAGCTTTCTAAATCTTACACCCAGCTCTGCAGGGATCCTTTTCATCTGCCGAATGCTAAACAACTGCCCACTTATGCTAAAGAGAAGCCCTAACACATGAGCCCTATATTAGGGACAAGGGAGACTATTCACATTGCAAATTACTTTAACACATCCCCACAGGAGTTCTCATTTCTCTGTCCCTGGGCTGCCTGCAGCCGAATCTCCCTTGAGCTGCAGAACACTCACCTCCCTGACCTTCTTAAGGAAGAGCCAGGCTGGGGGTAGGGAAGGCCTCTAGTAGACACCTTAAGCCAAGTGTCTCCTAATTTTGATGAAAAACAAACATCGTGCTTTGTGAGCGTCAAAGTCAGGGTGCCTGGATAGATAGGAGATATCTGGTTATGAAGTTTATATAACTTAAAATGAGGGGAGAAAGCAATGGACATATTTTGACCCCTGCACTTTAATACCCACAGTCACATTCTGTTAACATCTCTGTTTCCTGCAGGAAATCTTGTCTCAATTTGACCTATAGTTTGAAAAACAAGAGTCAGGTTTCCTTTCATTTGGTGGGTCCTTTGACACTCCAAACATACGAAAAATAACACCCGGAAATAGATATGTGCCTTTTTAAGCCTCACTTAACAAAGAGCATTTACCTCCTGTGCAGCTCTCTTAGGATAAAAGGTTTTACTAAGAAACGTTCATTTGGGGTTAAAAAGAACTTTACGTCCGAGACAGTTGTGTTTATATCATTTACATTCAGTAATGCCTTCTTGGCACAGAAACCTCTCCGATGGCTGCCAAAGTTTAAAGGAGGCAAAGCTAAGGTCACTGTCAGAGGCAGAAACAACACATCAGCTGCCCAGAATGGGCCCCTCGCAGGGAGTCTAGGGCCCCAGTTCCTGCACTCGTGTGAAGACAAAACCTTTTAGTAAATTCAATATAGTGAAGAAAATAAATCATATTCACTGTCAAATTACACACTGTAGTTTTATCTTGTGAGTCTATAAGAGTTTTAGATAGGTTTATCCGCATCTATAGCCATCAGCTTAATCAAATATGATAGCTTCAAGTGTGATCATAGCAAGGAAGTCTAAGACTTTACAATTTGCTTCAGAAAAAGGTACAGTAGTAGCAGGTAACAATTTAGTAAAGAGTAATCTGTTGTTTTTTTTTCTTTCAGCTTGAGTCTGTTAGAGAAGTTAATTATTCTATTAAAGTGAATTGTATGAATTGGAGGGTAGTGAATATAAGAACCCTCCTCTTTCAAGGACCTCTGATGTTCAAACTTTGTTCTCTTAAAAGCCCTTACTAATTTTCTCTTCTTCAAGATGCTCTGACTACAGAGTGTTTCTATTGCTTTCCATTCAACTATCAGTATCCAAGCCCTAATGAATATGCATATATAGTTGCCTAGTAGGAGTACAGGCACCTCCTCCCAAATGTTTTGTACTTTCCTTCTACAATTTCAAATGAGTTTAGAAACCCAGGACTACTGAATACTCTAAAGAGACCCCTGGGAGCTCAGTGCTGCCTTTGAAATTTTGGTTGTTTAGACTTTAGATGGGTAAGAGGTAAATGCAGATTTCCAGACCCCTGAGTTTGTTCCAGAGTGCTGCTCTTGTGCTCATTCAAAAGAGCCACAGAATCCTGCCATGTGCAGAGCACAGGTGTGGCTGTCATTTAATACAGCAGCAACACATTTCTACCTTGGATATGGCAGTGAGAGCCGCCAACCCCAAATAATTTCTTGAAGGTATTTGCTTATCTTAAAACTCAATCTCTAGAAACAGAACAAAACCATATTTCCTAAGGCACAGGTTTATAAGACAATGTGACAGTTCTCCTACTGACAGCAGTTTACAGGGGTTAGTAAACGCGGCATAGGGGGTAGCAAAATGGGCGCACAACAGACTTTAAAACTCTACTTGCTCAAAGTATTTGATGTGTTAGTATTTACTTAGACCAAAGTCCATGCCAAAAAGTAACAGGCTAGACTGTTGTTGTAAAATTTGATAATCTAGAAATCACCAAAACTTAAAATAAGTGTGCTGACCTGGGAAAGGGGGATATTATTTTCAATGTAGAAAATACCTTTTTCTTAAGGTCAATAATGAGCATGAAAAAGAGGGGAAAAAAGCCCTGTATTTGATTCTGCTTTCCTTCACATTTTACTATTAGTAGATCACTGACTGTAATATCTCTGAGAATAAAAATTGACCTCCAGCAGAAAAGAATCCAAGTTGTAACATCTATAAAATACTGTTTAGTTGAGTTATGCTAGAGTTACTCTGAGTAGTTTTGCAAAACTTATTCTGTTTCTTTGATCCATTCACAAAGTAACTGAAGGAAACTGCAATGGAGCACAGACTTATATTCTTTCAATTTAATTTAATCATTTCAGTGTGGCTTTCTAAAAGGGCAATTCCAGAGAGTAGCAAAATGGGCATCAAGTTGCTGGCAATTTTTCTATGAAGAGAAAACTGAGGAGAGGCACAAATATTAACTATTACATTTCACAAAATGGTTCAGAAGCTTCAAGATAATATCTGGTAACAGTTTTTAGCCAATGTTTATATGTGGGCATGTAGCTTTGATAACAGAACATATTTGTTTTTGTTTCTAAGCAAATATAGCTTATCAGCATTGTATTATTAGCCTTGTAATATCTGTACTTGGATATTTTTGCTGTGCTATACAGTTTTTTCTTTTACTGTTTCTTAAAGTAGCATGAAAATATCTTCTGATCTTAGATATAAAAATGACTTGAATTAGTTTTCAGACCTATTTTACTGCCCACTTAAACTCTGAACTAGAAAATTTCTTTGTATTACTTCTCATCTAGTAACTATCAGTAGTGAGATATCTTCTTTTAAAATTCTATTACGTAAGGTACAAGGCCATTGCTAAACATTGTGTGCTATCTAGTCCATACAATTCCCAAAATAACACCCTTCCCCCCACTGAAAAAAGCGGGTCAGAAGAAGTGGAGAAGTTGCCGTGGCTTTTGGCTAAGACCCCAATTTAATACACCTTGTGATTATCTATTCACTGCCGATGTTCCACAAATGGGTACCTTGACTAAGGCCAGCCTCACGTGCCTGGTGGTTTGTGCAGCTCGTTGGAGAGGAGGTTGCTTTTCTATTCTGAACTGTGCCTGTGTGTGCAGAGCAAAGGAGGACGGGGTAAAAAACCACTGCCCAGCACAGGGTTACATCAGCCCTTTGTTTGTGTCTCTTGGAATGGAAGACACTGTGAATGTGCAAGATAACCGTATCTGAAAACTGTACGTGTAGAATAGTAGTAGGACTTCAACATGGTTTTGCCTCTTGTTACTATTTTCTAAGTGTTTCAGGTAAGTCTTTCAAAATTCTCGTGAGTTTGCGAGAAAGAAAGTGAATGCCAGTGCTCCTCTCACTCAGCAGATTGCATAAATGCAAGCCGTCAAGTGATTTGTAAGAGTTGGGAGTAATTTTTGTCCAAAAACATACAATTGTTCTGTTTTCTATTGCTACCCTTTTCCTAACTATTAAAATGAACCAACAGTAAAGCGGTAGATGCACTTCTTCCTTTGAAAGACCTAAAATAAGTTGAGCAATTAATTTTTAGCTCTAACCAACTCTTTCAAATGTGATTGAGCCTTTGATGTGATGCTAAATGACTATGAAGGACTATGTGGGGTTTTGTTTGGGTGTCATGCTGTAAAATGCACCTGTAAGTAATGTTTGAACTAGTTAAGAGTTAGATGTGGAGCAGGTGTGCTGCAGATCCATAGCAGCATCTGTTTCAGGTGTGTGGAGGGGAAGGCAGTAACACAAGAATGGCCCTGGCAACTGGAATAATTTTGACACATCATCAGTTGGAGTTTAATTTGTGGAGATTTCTGCTGTTCTTACTCAGGTAAGTAATCCAGAATATGAACGACTTGATAGTTTTTTAGTTAGAATATTTCCTTGAGTGGGAGAATCGAAACTTGACTCTTGCATATTGCCTTCTGCAGTCAAATTCCTCTTACTTAATCCAGCCTCAGTGTGAGGAATGAGGATGTCTACTTTCCATCCTGGAGAGTAAAAATAAATAAATAAACCCCTAGAGCAATGCCTTGGGAATACAAATGGAGTAGTGCAACTTGTTTGAACACTTTAGTTTCCCAGTTCTTAAAAAAAATGTGAATCTTATTCTCAGATTTCACTTCATATGTCACTTTCATGGATGCTGTTCTTGTTCCAGCAAAAGAGGGTGTTTTTCCAGAGACAGAAGCAGCAAAATGGGAGGACACAGCTGCAGAAATAAGAACAGGCACACAAAAGCAATGGTTCTAGATTCCAACACCCCTATTAATACTCATCTAAATTTTGCATCTGAAAGCAGATGGCAAACTAGAATTGTAAAGTGTAATAGTTGTGAGCTCAAAGAACTGCAGAAAGTCAGAGGCTTTCTGAGCCCACAGTACTGCCTGGGCAGTGGAAGCTGAGATACCAACTTCCAACTGGCTTCAGAGCTTGCTAGGAAGGGGAACAGTGGGGCTGGTATTCCTAAAACCCCCACAAGTTTATTGCCTCCAGACTAACAGATTCAATTAGCTGGAATCCCTTTGAGGCCTACTGCAAAAAATGTATGCAAATAACATTGCGATGGACCAAGTACATTGTGGTTAGTGTATACAGTGTACATAGGATCAAGTTTGGAAGGCTGGAGCCAGCTTTTCTAGGTGTACTAACAGCAGAGGCTTCCAGGGAACCTCTCAGCAGTAAATACAGTGCGCTCTCTTGAATCTTTGTTACCTACAGCTATTATTGTTACCAGTAGCAGGTAGGTGTTCTGGAACTGAGAGAGATTAGAAGACAATTACTTTGGGGACTTGATTGCTTTATGTGTTTAGCAGCGTCATGTTAGATTTGTTCTTTCACCTGCGGTCAGTTTCCCCAGTGCTGTGACAAGGAAAAAGGAGGCAGTGTGTGGTGTTTGTTCTTGTAAATATTATTTGTAAAACCACAAGAAAACATTTATACCTGGGCAGGACACAGAAGGAAGAATGTACCTGACTTGTTATTTAACTCTTTGAAAAGCAATTTGTGATGTGTTTACTGAAGCTTTAAATAGCTACAAAATGTGTATTGTACATGTCCAGTTATCCCAAATTTTTCTTAAGTAAGTCAGAGTACAGAAGTTTCTCAAATTCTTGAACTGCTGCCTTTCCAGAAAACTAGGGTCCAGAAAAGTAGGGTCAGGGCTCTAAAATGTTATTGCTTACATGAACAAGAATGGGAAGGGGGGGAAAGTGGAAATTAATCTTATAATAATAGCTGTTATTAAGGGATGCAGTAAAAGAGCAATTTATAGCCAGCTATCTTGATGAAATACTTAACTATTTCACAACAGACTGTTCTTTCTATATATGTTAAATCCGTAGTGTCACATGTTTATCAAAGCAACTTGCACACTATCCTAAAAATTTTAGAAACACTAAGCAATTAAAGAAAAGGTCCAAATAAGTTGCTAGATTCTGTTTTCAATTGTTTTTCTTGAGAGAGAGGTGGAGGTAAAAGAGAGTTTTTGACAACTTTAACTTTCCCATTTATATTGCTTCACCTTGACAAATGGTTCTGTGTTCTTAGTTAAGAGCAGTGGACAGCAGCTGAAGCCGGGAGCTGGGCTGCCTTGTGTTGCTTTCATGCAGTAAGGAAGTCCTATTGCAGACTCAGGCCTGTGAAATGCAGAAGGAACTGTATAGGCTAAGTCATCATATGTCTCTGCTAAAGGCTAATCTTGCATTTTCTTGGGGAAAAAGTAACTATAGAAACTAAAATATTAAAAATATATATTTTAAGATGTCTTCGTGTAACCTGTATCCAACACTGACTCTAGCTGTCAATAGTTACTGTTAAATAAGAGGAGATAATTGTGATTGTTTCTTCTGCAATGGGGAAGAAGTAGGTCTTAACTGAGGTGCTTAGTATATTAAACTCTGTGGATCGTGAGTGATAAGTAAGAACGAGTATAGCCCAGAAAATGAGGGGGATCAGAAATGCTTTACAGCACATGCAATTTCTGCTCCTCTCTGTTACATTTGCCCCAGCACCATCCTAAATGCCCTGTTAAAGCATGCTACAGAAGTCTCCAAGTCAAATAGAGCAGTTACTCTACACGTGCTACTGATTAGACCCATTTCTAAAGTTATTCGTGCTAAAATAAGATCTGTTTCAGATCCAGAAAGTGGCTACTGTATAGATTTCTGGAAGGAACTGCCCTCTTGAAATGACAAGCTGACAACTGTACATTGGCAAAGAATTCATGGGCTCCTTTTCGCTTGTAAATATTGCCCTGAATGGTATTAGGACTCTACTTTCAAATTTGATACCATATTATATGATAATTTCTCTTTATTGATTGCTATCTCCTCTTGACCAAATAAGAGGTAAGCCTACTATGAATACAGAAAAATACTGTATGACTCTGCTGTGCTACTCTAGGTTTATTCTAGGTTTCTCAATCGTACTACTCAATGACACAAAGCCACAGTTACCTGGCTATGTCTCAAATACATTAAATCCCATGTAAGCAGCCCCACAACAAAACCTCAAATACTTGGCTCTGAAGGACGGTGTTATAATGAGGGTGGAGTTCAGTTCAATAGCCAATTTAATGCATCTTAATGTTCTAACATGCTTTCGTTTCATATCTAGGATAATAAATGCAGCAGTAAAATTTTATTTAAAGCAGGTCCGTTCTGCAAAATGCGTCTTGCATATGGAACAAAACATTCATTGTTGCTGTACTATTTAAACCTTTATGATTGCTTTTTTTTTTTTTTTTTTTTTTTTTTTTTTTGCTGGTACAATGGCCTTTTATGCACCAAACAGCTGTGTTCATCATGTTTATTTAGAAGGCGTCCATTGTAGTGGAAAAAGTCTGGAGGACAAAATCTTGGTTAAGTGCAGGGCTATTTGTGGGTGCTGGACTATTTTTTTCCTGTCCAATTTCTTTGGTCAGCATGCAAGTCACATACACAGGCACTACCATGCAGACTAGCAAACCCTGTATAATAGTAACTTTTCACAAGTGTTGTCTCCTATTCCAAGCTATCTCATCCAGAAATTTTCAATTGCAAGGCAATATACAGGACACATGATTATTTTACACCCTATGATCCTATTGCTTCTCAATCTGTTGCTATTTTGGCCTCTCATTAGGTCACTTTCCAAAAATTGTGTACAGCTATGTGTCAATCATTGTCACAGCTCAGCCCTGAGCTAAGCCAACCCAGGACAAAACCAGGAGGAAAAAATGCCAACCAAAGCAAGCACTGTGTGAAAAACAGTCAACAGTTTAACTGTGGAAAGTTATGCATGTTCCAAAGATAACATAAGCCCACTTGATGCAAAAGCAGCATGCAGCACTATTGCTCCCCAAAATAATTTTGCGCAGTCCAAATATTTAGTGTATACTGAATGGCATCTGCAAATAAACAGATGTTAGAATTCCAAAAATTAAGAGCATGACATTGCAGGAAAGTCTCTTGGGTGGCTGCTGCCAAAAAGCAGTCTAGTTTCCAGTTTCTGGAAAGAACAGAGCATCTAATATATTGACAGAACTTTTTTCTGAGCAGCAGTATCTCTAACACCTTCTAAACCCTTGAATGAAAGTTTCTGTTTGAGCAGACCGAGTAAGCCGAGGAACTAAACAGCTCCCTGCTTTCCTCAGAGTCTATCCACTGCTGCAAATGCATTCTCATGCCACATAAGATGGCAGAGCTCCCTTTTTTACTTTTCAGATTACCCTTTGTAAGTGCAATTTCTTAACGTGTAGCGCATAAAAAGTCTGAAAATGTAGAAAGGTGCCTCTGACCAGCCACATACCCACTGCTACTGTTGTCTCAGGCTGGAAAATTAACTTGAAGAGCAAACCTGCTAACAAGTTTGATCTTTTAAGAAATATTAAAATGTCTGTACAGGATCAAATGACTCTAGCTCCTCTTGAACAGTGTACGTCTTACACCTATAGCACTGGCATTCCTGTTTGTTGTGACAAATATGCTTCAGGAAATTGTAAAGAAGTTAATGAGAGCAGTGTAATTTTGCACCCATATACTTCATAAGATGATAGAAATCTACACAGAAATGCATCTAAGGTAATACATCCCATCAGAAACAAGCTCCTTCAGTGGGGTGCCCACTCAGAGGTTTGAATATTTAGTTAAAGCAGCAGTCTGGGAAGGCCTAGCATACCAAGGGAAATAACTTAGCAGAAAAAAAAAGGAGGAGAAAATAGTTTGGGAGCACAAGGAAAGAAATAGAAATGTGAGCCCAGTGGAAAGTGAGGGAGTTGAAAGATTAGCTGCTATATGCAAGTGGTATTGTAGAAGCAGAAAGTGAACTTGAGAGAAACATTAAGGGGGGAGAAAAAAAAGAAACTGCTTCTGAGGGATGATGTCAAAGACCTCCTGGACCTCCTCCATTCATTTTCTTTTTTGCCTTTTCTCCCAGGAACAAAAAGGACAGATGCTGGGTGGAACGTATGCTGACTCTGCCAAACCCAGACCTAACAGAGCAACCTAGTCTCCATCTGGAAAGAGTCTGTGTAGGCCAAAATCCTGGGTTCTCATGACGGCCCGGAAGCCATGAAGCTCACAAGCCAAGTGCAGCAGCAAAGTCACAACTGGGACTCAATAGGTAGGCGACCAGAGGTTTGGTTTCTCACTGCCTGTTGGCCTTTTTGGCAAATTGATATGCTTGTTATGTTCAATAAAGCTAGGTAGATTGGACTGAATGGATTTTGGCTTACATACTTTCCAAAGCAGTAGCCGTTTTCAGACTAAACTTCTTTTGCAAAAGTCTTCAGAAAATTTCCAACTAAGAAAAAAGAATGTATGTGTGTATGTATATGAAATGTGCGGTTCTTTGCTAATAGTTTTAACACCATAACTGTTGGGAAAACCAATTTGTTTGTAATTAACAATTCTGTAACATGGCTGTCAGAAGAAAAATATGTACTTTGAGAGTGCCTTGAGGACGTATGTTTCGGGTTAGATGGCGCAGGCAGAGAGGGAAGGGGCGCTGCGCAGGAGCAGCCGCGGTCCCTCTCCCGGCCGGGCTGGCGTCCCGCCGGACGAGCGGCTGGCGCCCCGCAGCAGGGAGAAGCGCTGGGATGCCCTGGGGAGCGAGGTGCGTGGCCCCGCAGGACTCGGGCCCCTCGGCAGCAGAAGTGCTTGACCTCAACAACTTCCTGCGCCTGGGAGCCGCGCGGTGAATTGGCCTGGCCAACCCTATAGTTCTTGGTTTCCTTCCTTTTGGTTTCATTTGGTCGCGTTCTCGCCTTACAAAACATCGTGTGCAAAGCCTTTTCGATGGATATTTTTGTCACATCCCAGCCGATACCTCTACTTTTGCAACCGTGCCAGCCCTTGGTCTCCTCTCACTAAGGGGCGCCTTCCACCCCTTCCGCTAGGGAAAGGCTAAAGTGTCTTTTCCAGTACCATTATCTTTTGTATCTAATCTTTATTTTACCGTCTCCTCACACCTCCCACGCCTGTCTCTGGTGCTTTTGTTTCTTTTTTTCCCCTCTCCCTATCGCAAAGGTGGCGCTTCCCGGGTGCCGCCGCGTCCCGCCCGCCGCGCTCCGCAGTCCGGCCCAAGCACTGACCGAGTGTCAGCAGCGGCGCCCCCGGCCCGGGCAGCGGCAGCAGCAGGGCGGCTTCGCCAGGGCCCGTCCCGCGCGG
>JAWLRI010000126.1:121870-152359 GCA_034781795.1 Crypturellus tataupa
GCTGTGAGGGTGTGCCTGCGTGCTGTGTGGGGCTGTGCGGTGTGCGGGTGTCCCTGCGTGCTGTGGGTGCTGTGAGGGTGTCCCTGCGCGCTGTGGGTGTACCTGTGAGGGTGTCCCTGCGGGCTGTGGGTGCTGTGAGGGTGTCCCTGCGTGCTGTGGGTGCTGTGAGGGCGTCCCTGCGCGCTGTGGGTGCCTGTGCGTTGTGAGGGTGTCCCTGGGTGTGTTGCGTGTCCACTTCTGTGGGTCTTTCACACTGGCTAACTCGCTCCAAGGGCTTCTTTTTCGCTCTTCCTGAAGAAGAAACACCCGCTAAGCCCTTTGGAGGGCTGCTTGCCAGTCTGCTCCAGGTTGTTTTTAACTGCAAGCGTCTCGCCGGCCCTCCCTCCCTTTGCTTGCCGGCGCGAGGAATTCATAATATGAGGTCTCTCTCGTTATATCTCTGTCAGAGCTCCAGGTTTACGAAAGCCTGTTTGGTTATGGAGGCCGTGCCAAGCCTTGCAGAGTTCGGGTTTCCCAAATAAGGCAGGCGAGCGGCGCGATATTCCCTTTGAAATCCATCTAGGTAGCCTGGGCTCCGGCTCTCGGGGAGCCTCTGCGGCTGGATACACTGGGATATAGCCGAGGAGGCCTTTTAAGGAGGCGGGAGCACAAAAGAGGATGATGAATGATTCTTCTTTTAGGAAAGAGATGGAGTGGGAAAGCTGGTAATTACAGTTCATAAACTCTCCCCCGCTGCCTTCCCTGCGCTCAGCGAAGGTTGTAGCCATTTGGTGCAAGCGCCGTGACAGAGAAGCTAGGGGTTTTCTTTTTAAAGCTAGAGGAACTCAGAGGAGGTAGCTATTAAAAACCTGAGAAGGCTCTGGTGGCTGCTCTGTGAGTTAAAGGAGGATAAGGATTAATGTGTTTGTCCAGTATGATCTTAAAAAAGTAGCTTCCTTTCATACATAGCTAAAGTACACCTGGCCTTTGAAACATCAAAGTTGGCATCTTGGTTTGCTGTTATGAACCATATGTACTCTGCGAAGATGGAAGAAAAATCGCTGTTCTGAAAAGGCACCATTACAAGCAGTACAAAACGCAGGTCAGAGTGTGCACAGTAGAAAACACTATTAAGTTGTCAGCTTCAAGCCCAGAAGATGGATGCATCTCACTCTAGGGAGAAGGTAGTTAACTGCACAGCTATCTGCTTGCAGGAGTTCAAGGGGAAATGCAGTGTGTAAAGTTCCAGAGCTTTGGAGCAAGGACAAGTTTGGAACAGCAGAGTAAAATATGCAAGCAGCGCAAATACAGTTAAAACGAGAAAAATTCTTACAGTGTGAATGGAATTTGCTCATTTGCTCTCTCAGTTTTCAAGCACTTTGAGCGCAAGCAAGTATATGCATATCAACATATATTTGGAACAAGCTGCATCAGTGGACAGTGCCTCCATAGCTGTTTACAGCAAGGATCATGCTAACAGGAAAAAAAATCAAATTGTACCGCAAACTAATGCAGTTGCATAAGGTATTAAACAGACAAAAATGGGAACCAGGCCTAGTGACTTAATAAATTATGGATGAGGATTTTTCTGGAGCCTGACAGTAAATGAAAGAGGGGAAAAAGAAGAGGAGGGGTGGAAATGCAGGCCACATCTCAGGATCCTGCCTGTCTGGCAGATGGTGATGGTAAGGTCAGGACACGGTAGAAAGTCCAGGAGGAGGAGCTAAACTGAAAGTACTGATTTTGTTGCTGTGGACTCTGTTTTCGTGGACATGCTAAGTCCTTCCTTAAAGACAATTGCTAGTTGTATCGCTTCCCTCTTTAACTTGATTTTTTTTTTTTTTTTTTTTTTGGTGGTCAGGTTTTTGTTTATTAACAGTTCTACTGGTCATTCTGTTTAAGAAGATGCTGGGAAGTGAGTGGGAGTGCTGGACGTGTGGGTACCATAATATGGCTTTTGTAGTAAAATATGTTAAATACAGAGTGACTACGGTGATACAATGTTTCAGAAGTATTTTTGGTACGTTTTGATACTTTTTTTTCCAAACTGAACATTGCCCTGATACTGGCAAGTTGACTTTGTTGCTTTAATTACGCAACATTGTACAGTGGCTCAAGGGAAAGGGAAAACTGGAGAATATTTGTTATGGCAGCTATAATGAGAGATGCACGAACTCTCCAAGGTTTTAGGGACCCATGGAGTCAAACACTGATGTTTCTTCAGTTGTAATTTTCCCTTGATAATAGTCATTGTTGCCACTATCTGGTAAGCACAGAGAGAAATGAGTGAGGTGCATAGATTCTTTATTTAGCATAGCAAGGAAGGAAAGGACTGTGTATGGCTCAGCTATGAATAGCTTAACCAAAGAGCACTCCTTCTTTCAGAGAGGGAGTTGTCATCCTGGTCTCTCTCTGTATTTTCTTCTGAAAAATAGCATCAAGGCTCTCTTTCTGACCTAAATACTGCTCTTAGCTTAGCAAAATGCTGCTAGCATGGTCATGTTCAAGATGGGGATTTTTTTTCATCATGTGGTTCCTTTCTCTTCTCTAGAAATCATAGCTTAGTGAGGAGGAGCTTGGTTCGAATGGTCAGTTAGTAGATATATCATGATAGAGAAAACATTTATTGGGTTGAGTCTATTGTTATCTGAAATCTTTCAGGCAGAACCGTCCAACAAGATAGCCTAAATAATGTCTTCAGACAAAGTCAAATTTCCTGTTGACTATGTCCAGGTGGAGCAAAACAACATCAGCTATATAGATTATTAATCAGTCCTACAGTGCTGAAACAGTTAATTATTTATCCTCCTGGTCATACTCCTGAGTAGAGACAATGAAGACAAAAAACAACTGCAATTGTAACATGAAACTTTAAATGATCTGAATGGATTAAATGAATATAAGTTTTGAAACAAGTCAGTGGCAAACACAGAGATGGAATTGAAGGTCTTCATTCCATTCCCTTTCCCTAAATAGCAGGTAACCATCTGATTTACTTAAAATGACTTTCCAACTGCTCGCACAACTTTAGTAAATGGCACCTGTTGTGCCATTCTCAGAAAATTTCTGCCAGAGCGAGGAACAATGTAGCATCCTTTTCAGTTCTTGCCGGGACTTGTCCTTTCAAGGACTTAATGTGGTCATGTCCTTGCTTTCTGGGTTCAGACCTTTAAGTGGTGTCATCCTTTGAACTGCATTGTCCTACAGGTTTGACTTTTTGGTAATCCACACTTTAAAAATGAATATGCTATAATGGAAGATATTGTTTTATGTTGTCAGGATTTTCATACATTTAAACAGCTCTTGATCTGACTTGCCATCATCTTCTAGGTTAGATGGAGTTCCCAAAAGAGAACAGTAGGAATACCAGTGAGACTAGAGTAATCATGCAAGTTGAATCCACCATTGGATTCCCATCTAGATAAATGTAACATTGTTACAGTGCAGCTAGAATATACCAAGCAAATGATTTTTCAAGTACTGCAGCAGAGGTTTTTATTTTATTATGAAATAGTTTAGCTATGTTACGGAAATGGCATGTGAACACTGCTCAAATTATGAAAAGGCATTTCCAGCAAAGTTGCAAATTGTAAAACTAGATCTATAGCATTTCTGAGTTCTGGACACTATAGTTATAGACTTATAGATTCTGTAGATATAACGTATGTCCTGGCATAAATGAAACACAGCAAAAATCAAAGTTTGTAAAAAGTGTAATTAGAAAATGTGCACATATATGTATATCACACTGTGTATTTTTGCAGGTATCTAAGAGCTTATTTGCTCTACTGCTCAAGTACAAGAGTCAAAATTCCTCCTTTCATCCTCTAAGCAGACTTATAACTACTTTTCCTCCTATACCTTTGGCATGAAATGTTCTGGAAATGAGTAAATGCATTGAGAAATGAAGGCAGCTGCACCAGAACTCTTTTCTTCTTTGAGAGGAGCTAGGTGGAGAGCTGATTTGTCACTATGGATGGATTTTCCTGAAGGGGCCAAGTGGAAAGCAAAACTCCCTAGGTCGGTCACAGCATGACAGTGACATCCTGTGATCATGTTTGAATTCTGTCATTCTTTATCGGACCATCAATGCCAAAAGTGTATAAACCTGAAATGTACTTCTCTAGCTCTGTCTTTAGAAATTCTCAAAAGTAACCAAATACACTCAGATACATGGATACAAGTTCTATTAAATAGATGGGTTTGGTTTTTTGCGTTGTTTGGCAAACCTTCATGTAGGCTTTTTAGCTATGGCACTGGCTTCTAAGTGTTTTGTTTATTCCTTTTTAAAAGGTAGCGTATTCTTGTTTCTAGTAGTGTTAACAGTTCACGACCAGTGACCAGAACAGTAGCTCAGCCCTTTTACCCTATCTTTTCCCTTGCTCGACCCAGGTAAAGGACAGAGGAAAGAAGCAGAGTGGAATTGTTTAGAGAGAGGAGAACCAGGAACAGATGCAGCCTTACCCCTCTGGAAGGGTCTGCCTTGGAACTGCTGCTCATGGTGGCATCACTGGTCACAGAAATAGCAGGTAAGTGGGATATTGTGACTTACTGTCACTCGGGTATTCTCCTAACCTGCCTTATACTGTAGGAGATCGTTCACGAAAGGCATTTCTTAAATGTCCTCAGTGCCTTGTAAATGACTGCCAACTGAAGAAGGTTTGTGCCGATGTTAAATACATATATGGGTGTTAAAGTATGCAATAAAAATATTGAAATAGCTGTCTGAGAAGGGAAGTGAATGACTCTTCTACCAGTAGGTATAAGCTTGCTTGGTTTGTGTGCTTATGAGAGTGAGGCTTCAAGAAAATAAATTAGAGCAATGTCAGAAGGGAGAAGAGAATAACAGAGATTAAGATGGAAAGAAAAAAAAAAAAAAGGTTAATTAGCGTATGGTGCAGATCAGCAGTGGATAATAGGAGATAAGGAGAGCTACTGAAGACTAGTGGGACCTGTTGAAAGACTGGATGAGGACTGGACTGGGAGCTGCTTTTGGTGGAAGTACTGGTTGTTCTGAAGCCAGCACAGGTTGGGAAGGAGTCCTGCTTAATTCAACTAAAAGCAAAAAATGCCAAGATTTTGTTATATCTTTAATACAAGCCTTAATAAGAAAAGCAGAGATGTAGTGGTGATTACAGTAAATAAAGGAACCAGAATAAATAGATACTAGGTCCTTAAGGAAAAATATACCTTGCTCTTTTTGTGTAAAACTTTAATTTTTGAATGATGTTCTTGTGAAGATATTTTTTCATTGCTACTAACCTGCGCCTTTATTTTTACTCTCTCTGTTGACCTAGACATTACTGCAAAATCATTGCAATGCGTCTGCTAATATCAGTACCAACCAACACATAGTAACCTGGCCCCTCTCCCACTTAGGTAAGTAATTTGGCACTATAAGGGTCTGAGCAAGCTTACTGCTGTCTCTAGTTTGAACGTAGCAGCGCCGTGCACCACCTGGTCCTGTGAGGATGGGATTAGCCAAGCATATCATTAATAACTTATTGAAGGAAATGTAAAAATGAAAGTTGAGAAAGTCTGCAAAAGTATAATTGCTCCAAAATTAATTTTCCCATGTTTCTGCCTTATGGAATGTCCTATTTGCTAAGAAATGCAAAGAACCAATGAATAGAAAATGTATTCCTCGACAAACTAGTAGTAAAGTTTGGAGCTTGTTTTTCTTGCTTTACTTTTTATAAAAAGGGGGATAGATATGGTGCAATAGACAAAAATGTAAGCCAGGGTCAGCCACAGAGCATATACGTGACTGCGTATCCTGCAACATATGTCCAGCTCACCATTTCTGGTACAGGATCTCTGACAGTGAAGACAGACAGAAGACAGAAAAAAAAAAGTCATATACACTTATACGTTCAGAGATACTGCTTAAAAGCATTTCAGAACTGAATTGCTACAGTAAGTAGGGACATTGGGGCTATGATGGATATCCCTGTAATAATCCTAATGTTAACGTTTTAGAACACAGAAAAAAAAGTCTTACATTTATTTATGCTGTAAAAACATAAATAATACACGTAGAAAGTTACATTTCACATCTCTTTCTATAGTGGCTGCCCTTAGCACTGTTCACCTTTTATGCTTGTAGATGAAGTCTCTCTCAGGAAATGGTGTCTAGCTCACCAGCACTAATGCCATACTGGTGATGTCAAATAAACTGCAGGTTCCTACCACTGCCAAATTCCATTGCTAACTAGTAGCAAAGTTATGGATTGTGTACACCAAAAATATTGTTCCTATTCCCTCAGCAAATAGTTTAATGAATTAATGGATCTCCAAAAAGGGAAAAACTTTTAGTTATATTCCAAAAAAAAAAAAAAAAAAAAAAAAGTTGTGGAATTTGAAACTTGGAATAGATGAGAACATAAAGTAATTATGGAACCTTTTCACTCCATTTGTAGTTTGTTTCTATTTAGTCACTAATGTATTTTGAATGAAAGATGTGGTGGAGAGTGAGTGCTCAGCTGCTTTTAAATTGTCCCAATTCGTCTCTCCTCTTGGGTGCAGAGGAAAGGAGAATTAATTACAAATTGCTTTAAAACATTGCTAAAATATGTTATTACCCACTCTTTTGGGAACTAAATACTGTCATCACAGATTACTTCCAAAGAAACCGGTACAACTTCTGTTTTTCTATTGAGAAAGTAGAGATGCAGGGAGTTGTCCTTTGTGGGTGACAGCCAGAAGGGTCTTGAACAATTGTAGATTCTGTGGAAAAAGCTGCTGTGTTCTGGTCCGGTGCTGGTGTAACATGCCATTCATTTTGCATCCAGTGTGAATATGTGTGTTTTGAAGATACTAATATCAAA
Source organism: Crypturellus tataupa (assembly GCA_034781795.1). NCBI lineage: Eukaryota > Metazoa > Chordata > Aves > Tinamiformes > Tinamidae > Crypturellus > Crypturellus tataupa. The sequence continues at coordinate 128,677 of JAWLRI010000126.1, forward strand.
ATGTAGCAAAGTGCAGAAAGCAAATGGTGACTTCTAGACTGAGGCACAGCCCCAGAAGGCGTCATATTTTTCAGTCAGATTCTTTCTAGGTCAGCAGTGACTTGAATAAAGATGTCTGTATCCTGCATATGTTTTCCTATCTTGCCAGATGTCTTAAGGTGAGATAAGAAGATTCATGCAAACAGAGGAGGCTTATCTGTATTGGGAGGTTTGTGTATTAGCAAAAAAAGAAAAAAAAGAAAAAAGTTAAGCACATTTTCTCTCTTGGCAAACAGAATGCTACTAAGAAATTTCATTTGGCTTAAACTTTTGTGTATTTAATAAAGAATATAACAACACATTAGAATTAATATTTACTTTAACTTATCTTAAAACTTTTTCCCAGAGGGGATGATCTGTAAATAAGACAGTGCTGCAAATACCAATGTAATTATAATACTCAAGAATCTTTTGACGGGAACCGACAAGTATCCCTAATAAAATGTCGTCGTTTGGTTTTGATTTGTGGTTAGCTGTGACTGGAGTGTCAGCTGGAGGTGCATTTCGCAGAAATGCTTCCAAAATAATGATTCATTTTCATTTCTAGTTGGACAGCTTGAACTGGGTTCAGGCTTGGTTCAGCACTGTTTAAAAGTAAAATCTGTATCTCATAGTGTTTCTGTACTTCAAAGATTCTCTTGTTCTTTCCCCTATCATAGTCACATGATTGTAATTCTTTCATAAAGAATGGCTCTAGAAAGCCAAGAAGTAAATAATTCATGATATACCTCCTAAAGATCTGTTTTCTGGATAGCTAGCAGGGGGCTTAGGTTACATTGGGACATTTTTAAATTGACAATCACACTTTTAAAATGAATAATTGCTTTTGATAATAATAGCAGCCAGTCTGCAAGGACTAATAAATTCCACCCAGAGATATAGTTTAGTCTCTTTGGAATCCAGAATGTATTTTTAATATGAATATTATGGCTCGGTAGTACCTGTATATTCCATTGAAAGCTTGCAAACCGTTCAATTTATAATTCAGTAGAATTGAAAGAGTCATATATCCTGCTTGGGTTTCTTGAACTTATTTTCTTGGATTGCAGCAATTCCCAGAGATTGGGGGAAGAGGCCTCTGTGTTTTTGACAACTTTATTCAATAACCCACTTTCCTTTACCAAATCCTTCCTTACTGGTAAGCTCCCTGTTCTCTCTCTTGGCCTCTAACAATTTGGGTGTTTTGGTTTGAAAGTCTGTTTGGGGTCCAGCTTCAGTGGAGCGGGTGTATAGGCTTACATCTACATTAGCAAGTCCTGTGGCCTGACTACAAGGAATTTGTAAAGGAAAAGCAAGGGACCTGGTGCCCACACACTGCACAGGTCAGTGCTTTTCTCCTCCCGGCAAGATCTAGTCTGTCCCTTAGCAGTTGGAGCATTTCTTAGCACAGAAATGTGTTTAGAGCATGTCTGTTCTGAGGTGAGAACAAGAACAGGACACGGAGAAGGGTCACGAGATTTATGAAAGGAAACTGTTCCTGATCTGGGCTAAAGCAGTAATATACATGTGCTCCACTTGTTCCCAGCTGAGTGCAGAACCTGAGGTTGATTTTTACTCTGGGTGCTCTCCTTGCTCTTCAGAGAAAATGAAGAAAAGGAAGTGTACTAATACTTTTCTGGGCTGGTCCTGGGATAAAGGCAAATTCCTGCCTTTTCTCCCCCCATCCATCTAGCTGTCCCCACTTCTGTGTGTGTTGTGTGTTGTGGCGAGGGGCGGGAAGGAGGAGTGTTGTTTTTTCCAGTTACGTAGCTTTTTGATGTTCTCTTTCTCCTCTGTGGAGCTATGAAAGCATTACTGTTGGTGAGAGTTTCAAAATGGTACCACTTCTGCTTTTCTGCAGGGCATGGAATGATCTATGAATGCTTGTCATTTTCGCATTTCTATACTCGCAAAACGTTTTCATGTGGTGATCTCCTGTACAGTTTGTCATCACTCATGCTTCTGTTTTATGCCAGTTTTCCATTATGTAGCCCATTTATCCTTTTTGTGTGGTATCCAAAACAATTCATGAATAGTGACCTGATTTAGTTTTGATAATTACTTACTTGCTTGGAATGGGATCAAGACTGTGTTATTTGATACAAAATACCCAACAGCCATCACGTCAGGGTTTTATTTGTGGTGTTGGCCAAGTTTCAGCCAGCAAGGAAGAAGAAAATGTCCCTAAATTATCATAGTCTCTCCAGGTTATAGCAATAACGTTTTTCTTTAATGAGCCTCAGCTGAAAGTTACTCTAGACTTATTAAGTGTTTTACTGAAATTAAATAAGGATGAGTTGATACCTATTGAAATTAAACCAGCTCTGGGGGTATATATATTCAGAGCAAATAAAAATCTTGTCTGTGGATAAAAGTAAACCCATAGCAGGCAGAGCCAGCCAAAACTGTGACCTAGAATTTCTTACCACATAACTAAACCACATAGCAATAATTTGATCAGAGTGCTTGAACAATGGGTACTCTGGAAGTACATTCTCACAGCTGAAAAAAGGCTCTACATTTTGGGATGCAAAGAAATATCTCCTCTTTTGCTCTGAAAATAAAAGAATGGATTTCTGAAAAAAAAAATCCTAGACTACTATTCCACTTCTGAAATGCATTTGTCCCACTGAATTTTCTCCCCTTTAGAGGGCTAACTAAAATCTGGACACATTAAGAGTAATTCTCCTTCATTCCATTAGTCTTTACTTCTGAGGTAGTTTCTGCCTTTTCCTAATGAGCTGATTTGGCTGCTAAAGATCCTGGCATTCCCCAGGGCCTCTGAGAAAGACAGTCTCTTGAACCATTTCCTTTACTCTGTTTTGCAACATGGACTTTAGGGGAATAGTTTTCACTGTTTATTGGAACTGGGATTAAGGATGGCTGTGGTTGGAGTGAGACGCGCTACTGGAGAACTGTAAAAACCTTGATTTAAGTTATTCCTTTCTTTTCACACTGTTTAGACAGCGTTGTAAAGTTGCACTCCTGTTAAGAGTGAGAACTTTGACTTTAAAGAACCTGGCTGCCTTTTGGCACCTTGTCATTTTGGTTGTGATTTCTTTAAAACCTTAAGCCCCCTCCCTGTTTGTCTGTGGCATACTTGTGGGAAACACATATAATGCACTTCCTTTTCTTCTGAGGACCAGCTAGGTCTGTTCAGTCAGCTAATTAAACAATTTAATCTAAAGTTGATGCCCTTTCAAGCTAACCTGATCACTGAGTGAGAGTAATGAATACCAAAGCTTTCAACAGTGGCTTTGAATCTCTGCAGCAATTTGGATTTGTTTGGCTACATGTATGTTTGTGGTTTTTAAGTGTCTGCCCAGGCTCTAAAGTTCCAAGTGTAAGCTAATAATTTATTACAAGCTTTGCACTTTAAACATTTTTTTCATTTAAAGCTCTACTGTTACTGTCCAACTTCTCCCCTTGCTGCAAGGTAAGTATAGGGTAGATTTGACATGGATATTGTTCTTGGAGGTTTTTTTGTGTGTGTGTTATTTTTTTTCTGAGAGGTATTGTTAAGATAAAAAAATCCTAGTTTATGACAAATGCTTTGTTTGCAAACCATTTTGCTGCATCTTATCTGGAATATCTCCAGCTTCCTTTTATATATTTATTTATTTCCTCTCCATTGGCTGGTTGTGACAGATTTCCAGGACTAATAAGCCACCCTTTCTTCTAACAAGAGGAAGGCTCTGGGTTTGCCATAATTGCTCCTAGCATCCTGACTTTACCTGGAGCGCTTCCATCTCCTGGAATGAATCCAGTGTCTGCTCTGCAAACCACAGTGCATAGCTTTGGTTGTTAAAACTACTGAAGTTTTACTTTCTCAAATATACCTGCATAAGAGTTCAAGCCTTACCGTGCTTACTAATATATGAAACAGTTATTCGTCTCTAATTCTATACTTGATTCCTGTTAATATATTGGTTAAAAAATGTTTTACAAGCTTGATAAGGCATTTCTTTAATAAACCTAGGCTTTATCTTTTAATGTTACTGTATTTTAAGTATTTACAGTATCTTTCAATACAAGACAGTACAGAATATGTTTTTCCTCTTGATTCCCCCTTAGTCTTCCACTTCTCTTTAGATAAGAGTTGTTTTATTGATTTATTTACTATGGCAGATTTAGTGTAAGTATTTCCAGATTTGTATTTGCAAGTGATTTTTTGAGAACAATGGCAACTTTATCTCAAGCAAAAACTGCTACATAGTTGAAAAGCTTGTTACAATTTTAAAGTAGAGGAAAACTACCATTTTTTGTCTAAAACCAGGAATTTGAAAAATATGCATTTATGAATTGCTAAAAGTATCAAATTTATTGCCTCCACAGCTAGACCCCTTCCGTGTGCCTAAAGCAGATACAGCAGTGTCTCACTGGTCCTAAAGGGATGCATGCTAACAAGGTGCTTCTCTTTATCTTTTCTCTAGGAAGGTAGACATTTGCTTTTTATTTGCTTTAGAAATATAAATTACTTACATTTTTAAACAAACAAATAAAAAAAGGCAAAAAAAAAGCCACAAAAACAATTTGATTATAAATCAACTGTATGATGTGGAAAATGATTTCTGGTGTCGGCACCGTGTACAATGGACCTCTGACGAGTGATTGATGCTGTTTCTATGGTGCTGTTACTCTGCAAGATGTTTAAATCATTGTGTGTTTGATAAGTCTGCTATTTTGAGTGGGTCTCCTGTCAACACCAGAAAATGTTTGAGCTGATATTATTAGATAGCTTTGCAGAGAAGATCAGGATTTCGTAATATTATATATCTTCTATGTATGTTGGATAGCGAGTATGATGGGAAAGGATTGTCTTCATCTACCTCAGATGGACTTCAGAATCCTAAGGTTGTTACTTTCTATAGGGAAATGTGAGATTTAGGAACAATCCCTGAAAGTTTGAGTTTGCAGAACTTGTTCTGGCTGTTTTTCCATTCTCTGTTCTGTGCCCTTACTTCTCTACTTCGGGGAATTTACTTTCATTGTTGTGCCTGTCTATCTTCTCATTTTTCCAAAAGAGCTTGATAAACTGAGAATTCTTCAACATTTCAACTGCTGAAGCATCTTCTTGCAAATTAATCTCTGCAAAGGGTGTTACTGCTCAGATTAAGGGCTGCATTGATGCTTAGAGAGCTCCCATAAATACTGTGTTGAAGCATCTCATAAAGAACAGTGGATACTGGGGAGGAAATTAACAGTGATCCATTGAAGGACACTTCTAGACTATTTGTTTTTCTATTTTTAAATAATGAGTCAATACACAGCTAAGTCAGGACCTTGAAGAAAAAGTGCTGATGTGCATCTTGTGGCTATGGCAATAGACGGGAATTGGGAAGAGCTGTGTTAGTCTTTTTTCAGCAACAGAACTACTCTAGAGAAGTATATTTAGGAATGAGACTTAGGAAAGTCCCTTCACTTCTGTTGCTCTTTGTTTTCTTTGTCCTCCTCTTTTAGCTAGATCATTTCATCTTTGTATCAGGGAATGGCATTGCTATGGAGATTATTTTATATTGTAATCACACTGCCTGTTCATTTTGCCAGACTAAATATTTTAAGATCTTAAATACTAAGTAAAAAAAAAATAATTCAAAAGCTCTCCTATTTTCAGTTCTTCAGTGTTTCCCTCCTGCTACCTAGCTCCCCAAACTTCAGCTAGTCCCATTAAAATATAGGTTTCAGTTGTACACAATATTTCATTTCAACTCACCAGTACCAAATATAGAGTTAAATCACTTTCCCAGTACAGATCAGTACCCCTCTTCTTATTTATTTTTCCCAAGAATTTGGATTGCTTCTAGTGTGTGGAAGGATCATGTTGATTTCAGATTCTTTTTCATAGGTAGAGCCCTTTTTGTCAGTCCAGCTGCATTCCTTGTTTCTAGATATCTGAGCTTTCTGGGACTTGCTGAAGGAACTCTTGTACAGGTAATTCAGTGAGTACGGAGAGACAGGGAGTTCTATTTACCTTAATTTAAAATCTTTAATCATTTTCTTATTTTTCTCTTCATTGTCCCTCCGTACCCCTAGTTTCAAATACGGTAGATTTTTCTCAGTAATGCCAGTTTGAAGTCAAGTAATATTAGTTGTTACACATCACGCTTGCAGGAAATGCGTGGAAAAAATGGGAAGATGAATGAGCTACTTAAATGCAAGTAACTGTTAACTTTGTCTTGGTTTGTGTTTAAGCTGAATCAAGGAAACACTCAGAGAATATATTGATCAAATTAGCCTGTGCATTGGTGACTTTTCCCCACTTTCGGTTGAAGCCAACAGTTGGAAAGCAACAAAGAAGAGTTCACACGATGGAGGAGTGATATTCTACCCCCCGGGGAAGAAGCTGTCAAACAGGAGTCTGTCTATTCATGACCTGCTCTCACTTTCCCAGATGCCTACCCCTCAGCATAACTGCTCCATTCCTGCCCTCACATTTGATGCATATTACATTTCATGTTGATTTAATGTATTAATAATATGATTAGGTTGATTCTTGCTCATCTTTTGAGGTAACTCAGGTTTCATGCTTCCCCAATAAGAAGATTCTTATGATCATATGTTTGAAAGAAGGAAATACGCTAGACTTTTCCAAACTGGAACCTTAATGTGTTGTTGTTTGTAATTCCAACCTGGGAAGTTTATTTATGCAAAAATTATACTGTTAGAGACCATGGAAAGAAAAGCAAGACTGGAAACATAGAGTGGTTAATGTGAATATTTTATCTTGATGTCTGTAGGCTACAGAAGGTGACAATAATGAAGAGTGGTTTTTAAAAATTAGATTACTCTTCCTAAAACTTCCTTTTATCAACTGGCAAAGCAGGCAAATCTTTTCAAACAATTAGCAAATCTAGAAAATGGTAGCTGATATGGTGGTGCTGAAGTTGAGGCCTTCTTGACTGTATTCCCTCAATCTTGGCAGAAGATAGATGTTTCAATCAGAATAGCAAACAAGATACTATAAAGCTTTCTCGAGTACAAAGTGAAAGCATATTATCAAGCTACCTTTAATGTTTATTCATTTTGTTATAATATTTGATTTTATTCACACCCAGAATGCAACTATTTGATGTATCTAAAGGACAATGTAAAACAAAGCCAGTTTGAAAACACTCCTGTTGCAAACAGCTTTTGTTGCTGCTAAGTGCTCTAAAATCACTAGCCCCTGCCCTGGGGTACTAGGGTATGAGTTATTGTTGTACATCCTAGTAGCCCAACTAGTGAGATATTTTTCTGTGGAAGCTCTTAGTGTGAGTCTAGTTCTTCAAATTACTCCAAATTGTCTATTTGACTATTCACAGAACCAGGATTTTTGTCTGGTTTCTGTAGCTATTGGCCTTTAATTTATTGTTGGAAGTCATTTGCAGATCTTGTTGGCTATTTAACTGGTTGGGTCAGGAGTACTGGAAAATGTAATGCAAGGAGAAGAAATAATGACAAAGCAGCTGTGCAAACAATGCCAAGCTGTTGTTCTTGCCCTCCCCTCATATGGATTTGCATCCCCTTCCAGGTGGTCAGAACACGCTCTAAGTTGTATAAACTCAATGTTCAGAAACACATCGCAGATAAAGTTCTAATGTGGATTATTAGCAGCATAATTTATTAAAGATAGTTTAAAGAACACACTACAACTCGGTCTGAGAGTTTTTAGGACACAAGCAGTAGTTTGAGGGTCTGAGAGGATTCTAAACTATGATCAGCATGACACATAGTAGTAGGTGTATCTTAAACAGAGGCACCGCACAGAGCTATATTTAGTGTAGCTATCAGATGTCTTAGGATGGAAAATTGCACAGCACTATTCCAAAAGATCCTATAAAGCCGGACAGTATGACCTCAAAATATAAGTGGATTTTTAAGACTGTAGCATTGCTGCCAAGCACAGATACTTTGTCAGAAAAAAATGAAGCACAATTTGTGCCAGTCATAATGCAGGAGGGAGATAAGGAAATACTTTCCTTAAATTACCATAAATGATAAATTCTTTTAGTTTTGTTTCAATGTTTCTTTGTTTGTTTCCTTTCCTGGTAGTTCTTGGGGCCCAGTTTTAATACCTCCCTATCTACAACTGCATCGTATAATTCCCCACCTATTTTAAGCCTGGGCCATGCAAACTGAGCTGGTACATTACTGCCACACAGAGTTCAGTGCCAGCTACTGTATTTTTTTTTTTTAATAATAATAATTCATATAGTTTTTGGCAGTCAAAAGGTCCTTGCACAGGATCACTTTTACTAATCAAATATTTGGATTTCAATTTTTTGAGCACATTCTAATGAATAAAACCTGTAGAGTCATGTGCACATAGAGACCAAAATAGAAACTCCAGTAGCAGGTATGTATGATAACTGCCACAGTTATTTCAAATATAGAATACATATGCATGTATAAATACATAGACACATAATTCTTGCAACCGTGCTGACTTGCTCTCTACTAAAGAAGCATATGCTGGGGACTGTAATGAGAGAACTAACTATGCTGCAGAGCATGACATGTGGCTCCATGGTCTTAATTTTAGTAGTGTCTAATCTCTCTGTGGCAGTAACGTGCCAGCTCAGTTTGCACAGTCAGGTGTAGCTTCTGGTTCAAGTCAGCTGTAATTACATGAAAATAGAAACAAATTGAACATATTTCTTTGACATTCCTTCCCAGACTCATTTAAAACTTCATGTGGAAATGCTTGCATGGATTAAAAAAAATATCATTTTATTAACTTAAGATGACATTTCTTAGACTTTCTGGAAGTGTGATTCTGAGATACACTGGATTCAGTTTTCTGAATTTTCCAGCCCATCTTCATTATGCAGAAATAAATTTGATTTTTTTTTTTTTGTGAAGTCATAGTCTTGCAACTGAGTGGCTGCATAATTTTAATCTTGAATGGAAGTTTTAATGCCTTAGTCTTGTTCAGGCAACAGTTGAACAATGTTTCATTCTAATCCATCAATAATTGAACCAAACAAAGGCCAGATATCAGTGACTGACAGAAAAATGTTAAATTACAGTGTCTATAGTTTTGTATTTGTGCACATCGTCTAGTGAAGTCAGAGACTATTTCCTCTAGTTAATGGGCTGTAATCCATATGGTTACTTGCAAGTTACACTGTGGTGCATCTTTCCTCCAGTTGGTATCTTACATTTTTAATCATTCCTAGTACTAAGGGAACCGATAGGATTGTAACTGTTTTTATTTAATTTTATTGTCTATCTGATCCCTCTCTAAAAATCATACATTTGAAAAAATGGTAATGTGATGTCTCTGTTTCCTGTTAAAAATCTTGTACCCTGCTCCCTAGGTGGAATCTGATTATTTTCTGTCTCAGTGTTTTATGTACTGTGATTATAAGTAGGAAGTAGTAGAAAGGTAAGTCTGCCTTTCTGCTGAAAGGATTTTGTTGATAAAATGTTTACACTTTTTTGTTACTTAATTTTCTTCTCTCTCCTTTGGCAACTGTCCTTAGCTCTTAGTAGTTTCAATGCTTTGTCCAAGCTGTCCAGTAGAAGGTATCTTCTTCTGGGTCTGTCTCTCAGAAAGGACGATCCAAAGGAGTTGCCCTGCTATCAAACTGTAGCAGAGATTAAAATCATCTCTTTCTCCTTCACCCTCAAGCTTTTATTACACATCATATTAAACAATTCTCAATTAACTAGAATTACACTGAAGACAGTTGAGTTTTTTTGCTGTCAAAAGTTCTGTGCCCCGACCTTAATGGACAGATGTAAGAGAGTCCATTCAATGAAAACCTCAATGCTTGCAAAATTATTAGGCATATCAAGTGGCCCTTGCACCTAGTGGGTAGTAGGATTCAGTACCTGTGTCGATTTGCATTGTAATTCCTTAAAAATAGGATCAGTAAGACTACATTTGACTTTGGTGGGAATGGAGTCAGAATCCTTCTCAAAATCCCACCAAAATCTCCTGATACTTTTTTTTTTAATCTTGTCCTTACTTCATGATGCCCTGTTTCTTATTCAGTAATGGTTAAGATTACACATGTTGAATTAGTTTTTTGTTTTTAAAGTTACAAGTGCTTACTATTCCCTTGCAACTTCCAACCTGTGTCTAATGAGCAGAAATACATTGCAATTATAGTAGCAGCTGCTATTTTCTTTTGTTATCAGTATGCATTCCCTACTGCTCTATTCCTATCCCTCTGCATATCCAATTTCCAAGTGAGAGCTGCTAAAGAGTTATTCTGAGGAGAGATATCTTTTACTTTACTGTGCCTTTTCTGATGGGAAATCCAAGTGCATTTTAAATATAAGATTTCTTTAAAAAAAATCAGGAATTATTTTTCAGAATATTCTGAAGCAAGTCCTCTTACATAATTCAGTTTAAATTTAGTTTGATTTGCTAATTGATATTTGCATGATTTGGATAGGTTAGGCTATTACTAACAATATTATCTAATAAAACACTAGATAGCTTTAAAAATATGTAGTGTCTTCCCCCTCATATACAAGATTGCTAAAGATGGTAAGTCATTCCTATTAATAACTTTTTTTCTGGTAACATGGCAGCATTGCCACAGTCTTTTTGCTTTTCCCCAAAGATCTTGTAAAAAAAAGTCTGGAAATGAATTCTTCTATTTCTGATCCTGCAGTTAGAAGTGAGAGTATAATCTGACACAGAGGGCAAGTAAATTGTGTTTTAGGCTGCCACTGCTCAGCCTGATGAGTTTCAAATGATAAGCCCCAAACAACTTTAAAAAACCCAGAATACAATAACTGCAGAGTTGTACTCAGGATTAAACGTGATAGACTGTAAATGCAACGTACAGCCAGAGGGAACACTGAACAAATGCTTATGTTGTATTTCTTAAAGTTTTGTACATAGATAGGCTTATGATTTTGCAAACATGAATTGAAAATAAGTATATCGACCTACTATAAAGCAGAAAGGAAGCAGAATGTTAGTAAAATAAGTAGATAATACCAGAAAGTAAATTGTAAATGTTAGTCTGAGAAAGAAGTAGTGAAATGAGTAAGACTTGAGTAAGGAATGAACACATTAATTTGCCTGCAACCACTGGTGCTTATATGCCATCCTTCTCTTATGAAAGGATGGTTAGAAACTAAAAATTGCAGGAGGGTGGCAATAATGTCATCCTAATTTGCCAGTCCTCATTTCTAATGAGTAGCCATGCTAATATCATAGCTTAAATAGAAGTTTATTTAGTATTTTGCAATGAAATATATATGATGTGAGCTTGGGTTGTGTGTGTAGAGGATGATGATTATGATCAAAGCTGATGATCAGATTGATTTTCATTACCCATTAACTGTTTTAGGATGAGGTGGACAGAGAGGTATGTGGAGAATACATGCAGAACAAAGATTAAGGGCCCAATTAGCAGAGCACATTAGTGGAGCAATGAGTTGTTTCAGTGCCTGAAAAAAATTGTCTCTGTTTAGCTCAGCAATAACTAAGTGCAGAGAGTTCAAGGTAAAAATTTATAAATATTTGAGCCAACTATTTGTGAATGAAGGGAGTAATTAGTGGTATAATAGAGATTAGCAGGTTGTAGTCAAGAAAGGAAGCCCTGAAGTGTGTGTGTGGTGACCTCTACTAGACTGCAAGTAATGGAGGCAGTGCAGTCACCTCTGGGGATACATCATTAGTTTGGTCAGAGCTCAAGCAAATGCACAATAGGGATCAGTGTTGCTTTGGCACAAACTATAAGGCGATGAATCAGAATGATTTTTTTTTTCCATTTCTAGTATCTGTGATGTCACTCGTGTGAAAATATTACATTATAGAAAAACAGAGAGAAAAAATATCCCTACTCTGATGCATTCCCTTAGCAAAGATGGGAAGTTGCTATACTGAGCTGCTGGAGCCTGGACCTTCTGCTGTGCATCACAGGCAGCGGCAGCGCGTGACGTGGGCTGGGAAGGTAATTAGGTTTCATAGCACATATATCTGTTGTCTCTTTGCAATCTACTGCCAGAGTGTACTATTTTAAGAGGTGAGCATATGTCTGTTGAGGATTGATCTGAGCTTGCCAGCTAGGGTCTTGCACACCACCAAACAGCTGTCAGAAACACAGAGTATTCAGCTTCAGTGCTGTACCAAATTTCATGCAAGCAGCCCCTGCACCCATGTGGAGCCCTATTTATGGATCTGTCTGCTCAGAGCTCACTGAGGGATGTTAGTAGACACTGGGTTGCTCCCCAATGCTGTTTTTCACTGTGTGTATAATGAGGTGGTCCAACTTGAAGATGGTCTATTGATGAAATGATATATCTGTTGTGAGACTGCTTGCAAATGCCAGAAAGAAATTATAAGATTTTTTTTTTTTTTTTTTTTTTTTTAATTCTTGCTTTGAATTAAATCCTGAATGTAGATTTTTGGAGAGCATTATTCTGCAGAACCGTGTATTGCTTCTGCTTGGCTCTGTTCCCATTTTCCCTTCCCGATGATAGGAATACAGCAGCCTTGCTGTTCCAGAGCTGGGATTCCTCCAGGGCAATAATAAAGCAGTAAAGCACAGGGAGGAGAGAGCAGCTCCTGTGCCTGTGCAGCCGGGATGCCCAGCTTGCCCACCAGCCAGCCATGGCTACAGCCCCCATGGTCCTCACCCTCTCGCCTTCTGTCAGATGTGCTGCAGAAATTTTCTCCTGAAAGAGAGGGTAATGATTTCAATTTGGGGGACTACCAGACTTGAGCAATTTGGGCTTATGAAGTCCCAGTCCTACTTTGTAATTCAGTTTCATGTCCAGAAAACAGCTATGTTTCAAGGTCCTGACCCTCAAAGTGTCAAACTGACAATTTCAGGCACTTTGGCATCTCTATAATGCTCCAGAGATGCTCCCTGACAGAGAGCAGTAGAAAGGTGCACAAGGGACCAAGCATCCCTGTTTGAACTGATTGCAGCATGTGCAGTCTTGGGAAAAAAAAGTGAGCCTTATGCAAAGTCTTCAGATGATGTAAACCGGTGTGATTTCAGTGATGTTTGGTTGATTGAAGCAAGGCTGAAAATCTAGCCCTCTCTTTGGCATCTTTTTTTTTTTTTCTTTCCCCCCATAAGTCAACATCAGGTTTTTTAGACGGATACCCAAACCAAAAGGTAAGGTAAGAAAAAGTGTGTATGTTTTTCCCTGGTTGTTTCATTTAGTTTTCTCTTTGGAATATCCTTGCTTTTGGTGTTGCATTGTGTTTGAAAGGATTCTATTATTTTCAGAAATGAATAGGATCTTCCTAAACAAATGAAAGAGCACAGGTAACCAAGGAAATTAAGTAATTTTCTCTCTGATTTTGCTTTTTTTTTTTTAAATAGTTCTATATAAAATCTAACTAAAGATAGTGCTAAATAGGCTATCACTTAGAATCACTTCAAGTTAGAAGTTTCTCATATGGCCAAAAACAAGGTTGTTGGATTTTTTTTCTTAATGAATAGGATATGAGCACTGGAGAATTTACTTGTTAATCTAAACTGCTAATATGCTGAAATCCCTTCCTAGTAAATAACTAGTTGCAGAATACAACTTCAAGTCCTGATGCTTGGTGCTTTAAAATGTTGTGTATTTTTGTTTTAGCAAAACCACGGATTTTACATTTCCAGCCTTGAGGCAACCAGTACATTGCTTAATCGTTCCTGAGAATATCCTAGTTCTAGATGTGGTGGAAATGACTAGAGGATTGTTCTTATTTATATAGTAACTGTGTTCATAGTCACCTCCTGATTTATGAGCTAAAGGTGGTAGATGCTGCACAGGGCTGACCTGTAGTAGGAGAATGAACCTGCTTACAGGAATATACCCTATAGATATATAAAGAATAGATGACATTAGTTATTGAATGACACTGGAAACTGGACTAAAACTGAAGTGTCCTGAAATCTGGATAAGGATCCTGCCTGTTTAGCTGGCGCAAGCGAACAAGCCAATAATCAGTGGCGGGATGAGGGCGGAGAATCGCCTGGCAGGGGCACTTACGCTCAGGTCTGGACTCTGCATGGGGTGAGCAGCAGCCTGCCCTTTGGAGCACAGGTGAAGCAGTTTGCGGAAAAGAAGAGCTGATGCCAATTCTGATAGCTGGTCTGGGAGCTACCTCCTGCAAACATCTGGATTCTATAGAGATTGTGTGTCTGTACTGAGTCGCTGGTGACTGGCTTCACATTGCCATGCTCAGCAGGTGCCAGCCAACTGCTCTAATGTGATGGAAATCACTTTAAGTAATGGACAGAAGATGACACTAAAAAACTTTATCTGATCACTTTACATTTAGGGTTTTGAAAATCCAGATTAAATCTGGAGATGGCTGCTCTTTGAATTCAGCTTATTTCAGCTGTGGGTCCAAATCCAGGCTCTTAAAGACTTGCTAGAAAGATGATGAAGGCTTCATCAGGAGTGCTTTCCTTTGGTTTTATACTGTCTGACTCTGTTGCAATAGTACAGTAGTAAATCAGGTCAGAAGGCTCCCACATACAGCCTGTGTCTTTGAAAAAGCTCACTGTGTTGTCATGTGCAAAACAGGAAACGTGTAATGGTATGAACCCCAGAGGAGCAAGTCCAGGGCAAACTCTTCTGACCTCTTGGAAAACGCATCCATCTAAACCTCACAGGGAAATGAAAACATACGCGCTAACCACAGAAGTTAAGAAATATCCTTGCTTGCATCGTATTGCCTTAACATAAAAAGGTTTTACATGAAAAGCAGAGTAACTAATCACACAGACTGCAAGCCAGTTCTACCATGGAACGCTGTTTTTCTTCTTAGAAGCAGTATCATATGTTAGGTTGTTTTCATTTTGCGAGCGAAGTGGTATTTCGCAGTGAAAACAACATTCTCATTTCTCTTCTAGCTTTCCATGCTGGAAGAAACTGTTGTCCCTGAAGAGTCTGAAAAAATGTAAATACCTAAGAGGTAGAGTCATGATTAACTTGAGCATGTAAAAGTTAGATCATCACTTAAAACTGCTTAGAGATCATGATTGAGAACAGAGATTTCATTCCAGAATTGACCTCTTCTGGACCAGACTAGTTCCCATTGGGAGGCAAATAACCCAATGCCATTTTGCATCCATCGCAATGACTATAAGGTCATCTCACTCTTGTCCTGCACAGGTGCAGCAGGAGAGTGCAAAGTCTGTTTTTAGTGATATCTCGGGCAACATGCCTAAAGGTACAAGGAAAAGGTTTTATACTTGATTAAATTAGAAATAGGAAAGGAATACTTCAAAAGCCAAGTTTTAGTTTTCCTATAAGGTAATAGTTTTGTTTGCTTGTTTTCAAGAGATTTGGGAATATACTCTAAGTAAGAAACACCTGAACTTTGGAAATTTTGTATTGTCCACTATAAAGCCTACTATGTAGAGATCTGCTAAAAATTTACAGACAGGCTGATATTCATTTCTTTCTTAAAAAATTTTGGGTTTTGCTGTAGAGTGTGTCTTCACCTACTGGTAGAACAATATTACTTTAGGAGCCTTTCACATAACACAATGCTGAAGTTATTTAGTGAAACATAAATGTTTAGCTCTGCAGTTTGGTCTGTAAACATTTAAAAGGTTGGAATGTTTGTTCAAGATGACCAGTCTTCCAAAACTTACAAAACTGATCCCTGTTTGCAGTCTTTACAGGGATTAGAAAGTGAAGACGTTTACTCATTTGAAAAGTAAGAAGGCAACAGACTCTTTAAGCTCCCATCAGTGTGAAGTTTAGGTCTGTTTCACTTTGCAGTTTCCTTGGAATAAATTGGCCTATTGTGAGCGGATTTCAGAACAGAAGTAGTTGGGATTAGGGTTGTTCCTGGAATCACAGCATAAACCCAGGTCCCACTGAGAGGAGGGAAAGGGACTGATGTAGTTAATACTGCTGTTGTACGTGTCAAACTGAAAAAGGTTTAGAAGGTGCTTCATGAGCGCTTAAGTTGTTTGGCTGCTGTGAAAATGGCAGTTGCTGTAAGAAGGGAGACCTGCTGTCACATGGATGTGACTGTAACCTTCTATGTTGTCCTCCTCTATTACGCTGCTGCAAGTGAGTTAATACACATATAAGTAAGTAAACACGATTGTTCTTGATTTTTTGGTTGATTTCTTAATGTTTCAACAGAATTTTGCTACATCTGACATGTATTTGCAAAGGGTTTATTTTGGTGTAGTAAGTAGAAATGTTGTTCTGCTTATTTTCTGTCTTTAGTGCATTAAGATGCTGTGTCCAAGTATGGACATGTAGCATGATTCACAGGAGAGCTGTTGAAATCTTCTAGTTAGTTCAGAGGTGAATTGGCAGCAGAAGTAACAATGAATTCAGAGAGTAGCTCCAAAATAGTAGATTAACATTTTCATAGCTCAAAGTAAGGCTTGGTTCATGTTGTGATGAAAGGGCAGGCTCTTATTGTATGAAATATGGTTCAGTTGTGATTAAAAGTTACACAATGTTTTAATGAAATGCTGATGTAGTTGGTTTCTCAAACCCCTTCAAACAGAAGGGGTTAACTGAATAGCTGCTGTTTGACAAGTTCTAAATACAACATCGGGAACAAACTCAAATGGATTTTAGTTAAAAGTAGTTTGTGCAAGAGAGGAACTTTTAGTTATTTAACATAATTCTTTTAAATATGTTTAAATTATTCTCAGATATTTCATAGCTGTACTCATAGCTAATTGCTGCAATAACATAAATGGCCACTTGAATTCTCCAGTGCATTTCTAGTGACTGGATGGTTGATCTTACCACATGTTAATAAACACCCTGAGGTGAATTTATTTTGAAAACTTTTTTTTTTTTTTTTTTTTTTTTCATTTTTGCGCTTAATGTAAAGATATTGGCGCAGTAGGGACACAATCATTTTAAAACTCTGAAAATTTACCTTTATAAAGTTTTGGTAGATAGTAAAAGGACTCCCTCTATTGGCAAATCTATGTGTAAACACAAGATAAAGGGAGAAATACTATGTGTATATATTTCCTTGTATGATTAAGACCTTGTGAAATCCCAGAAACTTGATTGAAAAAAAAAATTTCTTTTTGGGGGGGGGGGGGAAACGAAAGCCCAATCTGTAACTGAATTGTAAACTTTGATATCTCTATAATTCTGGTCTATTTACATCTGAATGACAAATTCACTACCTTCTCTTTAACACTTTTTTCCCCATTCCCTGCTGTATAGTCCAATTAAATTGAAGGAAGCTGAAATGTCAGTCACTGACATGTTTGAACATTAAATATTTGGGGAGGGGTAGTAGTACAGCTATCTAAAGTAAAGACACAGTGCCCTTTTCTCCCTCCAGAAGACGGAGGGCTCTGGCTCGCCGTGTCATATGTGGATATGAGATTGGCGCTCTGCATATGAACTGCTCTGAATCTCCTGGCACTGTGTGCTCTGAGCCATCTCAGGTAGCAGCTTTTGCTGATATTTGTTGCTTCATAAAAATTACCAGAGTTCTTTCTGACATTGCATCTAAATAAGAAAATGCAGGTCTGGTTACTTGTCAGGATACAATGAGGTCCCCCCCTTACACTCCATTGTGCCACGGTTTTCCCTGGTCCGTGGGGCAAGCGCCACAAAGGGATGCGGCGGCAGTGCCGGGTGCCGAGCGCCTCTGCTCCTCGCTCCCTCGCCACCAGGCGACTCCCGCTCCCTGCTCTTCCGAAGCCAGGAGCAGTCACCGATTACGTTCTGTTGGCAGCGAGGCAGTGTTTGTTAGGAAGACTCTCTCCAACTTTAGATCTGAATTTATCTTCTTGCTTCTAAATGCCTACTGACTCTTTACTGTCAATGTTGAGAACATAAAACTGATTATATTCAATTCCAGTTAAATGCTGGTAAGAACACTCTCTGAGGATGTGTTTCCTAATCCGGGGCCTGGGTGCTCCCCACAGAGGCTGGCAGCCCTAGGAAAGGCAGCCTTTCCGAGCTTCCTTGTCTTGTGGCAGCACAATGTTTGGAGCAATCTTGGGTGAAAGGTGCTTTGAATGAGGAGGTTTTCCCTAAATGTGGGAAAGGCTCCCGAGTGAGTCACCACTGAGTCATGGGAAGATGCTGCTGCTCCTGCGTGTGAGACACGGTTTATATTCCTGGTGTGATGTCCCAAGAAGAGTTTCGCCACAGCTGGAGGCTGCCGCCGCCCGAGGAATGTTTGACAAGGTGCTGACCCATCCGTATGGAGGTAAAGAATCCCCTCGGACCTTGCTGCATATAGACATCCCCACAGGTGCTGGCGTCAATGCTCAGGGGGTCTAACAAGCTACCCAGTGATTATTTTAAACTACATTTTGAACTCTGTGTTTTGGTACTCTTAGCAATTTTTCAAGTCTTTAAGTTTTACCTAGTAATTACAGAGAAGAATCACATGTATAGGATACCTGTCCTCATGTAATCTTCATGTAAAATCTGAAGCGCAGACAGGCTGAAGTCACACCTAGACCTATGGTGAGTCAGAATTTCCCAATCTGGTTGTTCACTGGACAGTCTACATCTCTGTTCTGGCATACTTAAAATACTGATAAGCTTTCCCCACAGGAGATATCCTTTCTCCACCAAACTACCACATAGATAAGAAGAGAGCATACAGTAACTGAGGAAACAGAAGTAGTATTGCTCAAGATGGTATTTACTAACATAAAGATGAAGTGAAAAGAGCTGAAGACATGCAAGTGTGTTCAGGTCAAGTGAATAGCAGAGTAAAGGTTAACTCCAAAGACTGAAAGAAAACTGGATTAAAGGAGTGATAGGAGCAGCTGTCAGTGGTGTCAAAGCAAGACTGAAGGTTAAATAGAGCTTTTTGAGTGCAGTAACTCCAAATCCAATTTTTCATTCAGACATCGCCCAGCTGAATTACCCCCCAAGAGCTAACAAATATGCCTGCATCTTCCACTCCGGAGCTGAAACCCTGCAGTTGTAGGCAGGGTGTACCAGCCAAGGCTGGCTCAGCTGATTTCTGTGAGCTCCTTTTCCGTTGCCAGACTCTATTACCTGGAGCCATTTGGAATGAGATACTAACTGGAGTTTGGGATTCAATTTTGTAAAAGCCACAAACCTGGGCAGAGCTAAACAAATTGCATAAGAAGCAGTCAGAGAGCAAGTTAGCCGGCAGCCACATCTGAGCGGAATTATAAAACATATATAAAAAAAAAAAATCCAAACTGCAAAAGGAAGTGAAAACAGGAAAGATTATGTCCTGGGGCAGCAAAGTAGCTATGCAACTGTCTAATGAGATGTTTGCATAAGTACAAAATGGAAACTAAAACACTTCTGTCAGTTACTCCTTGATGAAACCACTTATTTCAAGATTTTTCTTTTCAGCTTTGATTGAAGAATGATAGTTTAGATCATTTAGATCAACACCCTATAACTTGTAAAGCCCATTTATTGTAATTTGAATGAAATTAGTGAGAAGGTGTCAGATTGACATCCCCAGAGATCAAAGCTCTTAGTATGGTTATTTAATGGAAAATGCCAAATGTGTGCAAGAAAAAAAATTTCAACAAAAATCCTGTGTAGTAAGAATTACACAGATCTAAGGTGTAGATCCCTCGTAACTCTTCCTAGTAACAGGGAGTCTGTATAGTGCATCACGAATATTGGTAGAATTTCTGAAAAGGCTGTATTGTTGAATTCCTCAGTATATGTCACGTCCAACCATATGCTGTTAAACTGTGTCAGCCAAATTTCATACCAGCAACAAGGAAGGGTCATTAAACCCTGCTGTCTGCCTTTCAGACTGGCCTGCATGAATCAGTTCAGCCAAGTTTGTCTTGAAACTTTTTGTCTAGGAAAAGACTTGGAGAAGAACAAGCAGGCATTCTGGTCCATGTGTTCTTTTTGCTGGATGAAATAGAGTATAGAACATTTGGGAGACTGGCTTTCCAAAGTCTCCATCAATTAACATGTAAGGAAGTGAACTATAACCAAGAATATCTATGAAATAGATATTTATAAAGCAGAGTTGGAAAATGATTGATGTTAACTCCTAAGGAGGCAAAATCAATCTAGGCAGGATGTATCTGGTGGATTTGGAGGATCCAGTCCTGATCAAGGGTACTGTGGGCTGGCTAATACTGTAGGATCTCAGGTTGCCTGAAAGTTTTAAACTTATAAATTTCATTTGTTGTAGTTTCTGTTTGCTTTTAGCGTGTGAACTCTTAAGTAGTTAGTCCTTGTGTTTTCACTAATGTAATCTCTTGGTAGTGGAAATAAAATACTGAAAAAATGGAAATGAAAAAGGAATGGGAAGGAAGAAAACAGCACCTGTGAAGTCAGGGGTGTGGGTACTGTGTAGCCATTAGATGAACACAGCAGTTTCCATCCCTCAGTGCTGGGTCGCGTATTGCTATGGCATGAACTCACAGTGGAAAGGTAGGAGATTGGAACTAAAGGCTGGAACAGGCAGTAGGAAAATGCAGTGCTTGCAGGGAGTGCTTCTGTGGTTTTGTGCACCAGTATCATTTCTATCGAACTGGTATCGAATATTGAGATGATCCAGAGACTTTCACATATCCTGCTCCCAGGGATCCTAGGCCTGATTTTCTACTATCTTATCCTGACTGTGGTCCGGTATACTGATATTCCTGATAGACTGCCTCTTCCAGTTGTTTTCTTCTTCTTGCGAGCAAGCTCTCAGGGAAAACTGACACCAGTTACATTCTCCTTAAAAGCTGTAGTTAAGTTGCAGCATAATACTTCACCAGTTAGTTGTTTTAATGTCCTTTTGTGATGAAATGTGTTACAAATATTATTTTCATACCCACTACTTTATGATGAACCTTTCAAAAGCACAACCAATAATTATTGCAGCATGTGGGCATCCCGTGTAATATTGCAGAAAATGATATATCTATGCCTTGAATTCCTTTATGCACACATCTAAAGTATATGATCCACATTAAAACATTATCATCTCTTTATGTTCTGTTTATTCTCCCTGTCTTGGATTTTTGCCCAGGAATGTGTCCAACTCAGTAGTATTAATTATTTTTGCCAGGTTGAACCAAGGCTGCCCTCCTTTCCCAAGGGCAATCTATTTTCTTGCTCAAGAATGAAGACATGGGTGCTCCTTTCTCAAAAAAATGCCAAGGATCCCTTTCCCCTCTGCAGAAGTGAGAGAAGCAGAGCAGGTAAGAACTCTGTCAGCCAGAGAATATGTGGTTGAGTGAATAGTGAAGCCTTATTCATGTCTTCTGGTTGTTAGCAAAATTTTCCCTATTGTGGTTCTTTGTTGCCTCAGAGGCAATTTTGAAATTAAGTTTCCATTACAATATCTATGACACGTAGAGTTGTTATTTTGGGTTGCCCAGATACCCAAGTGGGCTGGTCTTAAGTTGAGATTCCTTTTTGAGAGTTTTTATTTGTCTGTTTTCCTAACCAGCAAAACTAAATATAAACTGAAAGTTTGATGCAATGGTATGAAATAATGATTATTTAAAGATTTTGATTTCTTCCTCTAGGTTCAGCAGAATCTCCTCTTCTGTTTTAAAGTCTTCGGTCTTCATAATTCTACTGAGCTCTAACAAAACTGTAAGTATTTTCACAGATATTCCTGCAATTTTTAACCTTATATCTGAAGTCAACTGAGAGCCTTCACTAGGCTTGGGCCTAAATCCCATGTTTCATATGTTGTCCTTATTTTACTGACAGTGAAATAAACTCACTGTAAGGGGTTACAAACTATTTCAAATATAGGGCAGAAAAAAAAAGTTATAATGAGTTTGATCTGATTAAAAACACGTTACAGAAAGCTATCTTTTAATAGCGTTACAATGCAACTTGATTTTTTTTTTCTTATTGATATGCTGTCAGAGCTACTGCATAATACCTTTTTATTTTGCTGAGAAGAATATTTGCTGCCTATAATAGCTTTTGCAGGAAGAGGGATTTGCTCCTTCCCAAGCAGCCTGGTTCCAGAGGTTATCATTCCTGTGGAAAAAAATCCAGAAATGAAGGATATTAAGCAAATGCCTAACAGTCTGAAAATGGCAGCTAGTGAGGTTTCCATACAACGGCTTCCTTGTCAGAAAAATATTCCATATGTTGCCGTAGCTACTCCACTTCTCTGTTTATGAACGCAGTGTCAGAGGTGGGTGACTGACAGGTGGATAAATAGAGGGATTCATAGAAGAGAGCCAGACCTGAACGCTAGGAGCATTGCAACTGACTTCAAACACGACCAGGCCTGGAATAGCTGAGGGTTGGCTGCAGTGCTCCGGGCTTCCTCATGTGCCTGTTCCAACATTCCTCCGTGCTGTCGGCCTGGAGGGTGTGATGCTCAAAGGGCTTTTCTGCGTAAGGAAAAAACGGCACTGAAGTTACAGAAATATGGTTTTTTTCCAAATCCCAAACGAAGAAATGATCCTTTGGGGAGGTCACTGTGTTCTCCTCATCCTTTGGAGTAGCTTGTTCTTAGAATGGCTTCTAATCTGTTTTAGCCAAAATGACTCTGTTTGATAAAATCTCCTGTTTGTGGCCCCTTTTGGGGGCCACAGGGTTAGAGGAGTAACTCCCACGAGCAGCTCTGCTGGCACCTGCAGAGCGTGGGGATTCCTGGTCACAGCGGCATGTGAGCTGCTCTGTGGGCACTTGTTAATGCGCCCGTCTGTCTGCGGAGCGAAGCTCGCACCTCACTCCATGCCTCAAACCCTGCCCTGGTGTTCAGCTTTGCGTAACCATCATGCAGGTGTCTTCATCAGTTAAGATTTAGTTCTGTGGGGAGTCAGTTTATGCTGAACCTCAGTAAGCCATTCTTAACTGCTTTAATATGCGTACATTTACTTTTGAACTGATTTCAATTTAGCTTTCATGCATCGGCACAGCCTTGACCTCTGTAAGCACTTGGTGCTCAGTCAGGCTGTCAGTTAGAAATTTGGCGTGGGGAAAAAAAAAAAGTTTTTCTTTAGTTCCACCACAGCTTTTATACTTCAGTTATTGGACATGATGCTATGCTGAAGCTGAATGGAGGACAAAAACCCAGCCCCTCTGCTGAACAGTGCTGGTGGCCGAACAGGGACAAGCCGCAGTGCCGCACTGCTGTGGCTGGCACCAGGGTTACAGGCTGGAGGAAAGGGGCTGTCACAGCCCTGCTGCTTAGGATAACCCATGACAAAATGTCATGTAAATATCTGCTGTCCTTATGGCCTGACTTCCTCTTTTTTTTTTTTTTTTTTCCAATAAGCCTTATAGTCCATATAAAGCTCTATGTAAATGCTTAGCCTGGAGCTCCCGCCCACGCCACCACAACACACACTTAAGAACCAAGAACACGCACCTCAAAATTAGTCTGGCTCTAAGAGAACAAGCCTGATATAGCACATACATATAAGGGGGTTAAGTAAGCACTGAAAATGAGGTGCTGAGGCTGTTCCTAAAAATCCCGGATACGAGAAGAGCTCCTTCCTCCCACGCCCCGTGTTGTGTAACGCTCATTGTGCGAGCAATGTTTAACTCGGTGAGCAAGGGGTTTTAGAGGCGCGTCTTGGCAAAAGAAGCCTAACTGGAAAATAGTAGTCCTCCTTATTTTTCCATCTTTCTTATTTTGGTTCTGTGAGTGCTTCCACGTGAGCAATCTCACTCATCTTTAAAGAATGCATGTAGGAAAAAAAGATGTTTATTGAAGCCTTTGGCTTGTACTGCTTGTACTAGAAAAGGTCAACATGAACGATCTTCCTCTAATTTTTTTCTAGAATTTTACTGAAGCAGCAGTATGCTATATACAACAGAATGC
>JAWLRI010000126.1:152459-235525 GCA_034781795.1 Crypturellus tataupa
CGCGGAGGTCGGCGGCCGCGGAGGCGCAGGCCGGGCCGCGCGGGCCCGCCGGAGGCCGGGGAGGGGCCGCGTAACGCCCGGCTCGGGCAGCTCCGTGTTTTCCTCCTCGCGGTTGCGGCGAGGCGTTTGTTTGCACGGGTCCTCCGTCCTGACGGGCCAGTTTCGACACTTGGCGTTTTTGTGGCAAGAACGAGCCCTGAGACAGCACTCTTATCAGAACCGCTGCACTGTGCTTTTCCGTGCACAACAACGACGTCCCTTTCTGCAAACTGCTTAGCACGTACTTGGCGTCTTTCTTACACGGTCTGTTCTTAAACTGCCCTTGGCTCACGGGCCGGTGGGCTGCTCGAGCGCATGGGGTAACCTGGGAGAAACTGTGGCAAAAAGAAAGCCTTATCGGGTCTGTGCTGCGGAGCCGAAGGGGTGGACGCTTGCGGCTTCCCAGGAGCTGCTCGCGGAGCGGGGCCGAGGGCCGGGCCGGCAGCGAGCGCCCTGCGCGCCCGCTTCCGCGTTGCGGGTGCCCTCCGCTGCCCCGTGCTTTTTCCTCTTCCTGGAGCAGTTTCTGTATGGACTTTTATGGCTCTTTCCCCTGCTCCGTTCAGACCAAGGCGCTGTACGTACAACGCGGGGCCGCAAGGCTGCCGGGGCCCTGCCGAGGGCGCGTCCGTGGCCGCGTCCGCCGGGGCACCGCGTGAGTGACGGCGCCCCTGAACGCGGGCAGGGCAGCCGCCACGCCGGGGCCTGGCACCTGGGCATGGCAACAGGCGGGAGGACGGAGCGAGGCCGCACTGGGAAGGAGGTGTTTTAGGGAGGCCTCCACGTGCCTTTGTGTTATTTGTATTTTGTATTATTAATGTGACCCCCCCCCTGTTGTGATTGTAGCTCTTACCCCAGGCAGCGTGGTTGAGTGTTCTGTCCTCAGTCCAGCCTGCGCAGGTTTGCTCAGTCCCTGCGTGTTGTGTAAATGCTGAATTTCCTCGCAGCTGCAAGCCAAGCTGGGAAGAATGCAGTACATCCAGGCGTAGATAAGTCAAAGGGCAGCAGTAAATATTTGCCATGTGCTTCTCCTGTTTATGCTTTATGCCAGATTTTATCAGAATTTAATGCAAATTTTCAGAGGAAGTTGGATCGTGCATGGTGCAGGCTCAGAATCAGTTATGGTCGGAGTGGGGACTTACTGCCATCTTTGTAAAAGACAGTTTAATTAAGTACTTGTGTGACCAGACAACGGATTTTGACTAAGACTAAGCAGCTGGGATTTTTCTGTGTTTGGGTGAAATTGTATCCATGCTGCTCAGCTGTTGTATATGCTGGTTCTGTCCCAGTGCTAATCATTTTCATATATATTTAGACTGAATAGTTTTTATCTGTTTAAATGAAAGTATAAAGTAATATCTTACCACCTGAGTCTGTTTCTTGTTCAGAAGGGTAATGCTACTGTGCTGTGTGATTGGTAGCAGTAACTGCAATATCCTCTTTTTCTAACAGCAGATGCACAGAGAAATTAATAAATAAAATATATATATAAAATATGTTGCTCATAACTTTTGGGCTGCATTTGACAGTGTTTGGAAAACAGTTGCTTTTTCATTAGCTAGTTGAATTAATGCATTTTACAAATGTTAGAATTTAGGAAAAAAGTACATATGTATTCTTTGGCAGTAATGAGCTTCAAGTTCTCAGGTTGGTTGCTTCCACACAGGTGGGTATGATTTGAGGGCTGCGGTCTTTCTGTTAGCACTTGCTTTTAACTGCTTGTCCACGGTTACTGTGAATGCCCAGTGCTCTGGTTCAATGGTTCTGGTTCCACAGGAACTTAAGGAAGAACTTCTTGACAGTGAGGGTGACAGAGCCCTGGAACAGGCTGCCCAGAGAGGTTGTGGAGTCTCCTTCTCTGGAGATCTTCAAGACCCACTTGGATGCTGCCCTGTGCCACGTGCTCTAGGTGACCCTGCATGTGCAGGGGGTTTGGACTAGATGGCCTCTAGAGGTGCCTTCCAACCTGAGGCATTCTATGAATGCACTGAATTGGGTCTTTCCTGAACAAGTTAATTCCTGCAAACGAAACTGCTCATCTGAACATGGCCTCTTTGCAGTGAGAGAGAGTGAGGCAGTTGCTTTGCCCTCACTAATGCGTAGTAACCTTCCTAACATTCCCGGACAGTTAAGGTGTAGGGGGTTCAAATATAGAAAGCATAAAAGTCACCGTTGAGAAAAGATCACCCTATTTGCAAACTCGTATTTATCTGATTTTTGAGTGGGAACTTCCAAGACTATCCAAGACTGTGCAGAGCACAGATGTTCTTATGTTCCTTTTACACCTTCCACTTTCAGCAGTGCTTTCTTGCATCTCCCCTTAGTATGCCTTTCTTTGCAGAGCTCTCTCTAAGAACTAGGTATTATTATTTTGCTTTTCCTGCAGCCTGAATGGTGTAAATGTAAGTGATGCAGGGGAAATAGGGGGAAACTTTGCTCTTCCTTTGCTTCTGTTGCCTCCCAGGACGGAGGAATCCCAGAGCTCTGCGCTTGTGCCGTGCGGCCGCTCCCTTCCCTCGCCTCGAGTCTCGTCGCAGAAGCATGAAGTGGTGGCATGAAATGAGTAGTTAGGTCTCTCTTGCCCAGTAGCTGCTTCAGAACATTATTGTGTGCAGAACAGTAAACTTCTGCTTTAATTTTCTAAGATTCCCCTCAGACAAACTACTTTGTGAAATAGTTTCCTATTTTGATTTAAAAAATGAAGATCTAAAAATTTGTTCTTAAGATGATAGGACTTAAAATAGGATGCTGTAAAAGCATCAGTAAGATGAGAAAATGATTGGGATGTGGTAGCATGATTGTTTATGCTACAAATTATTGTATATGAACTCACAACTACGTTCTGTTATTAAATACCTCATAAACCTATTTAGATATTTTTTTCCTTGTTGTGGTGTCTGATATCCATGTTATCAGATGTATTTTGACTGAGTATATTGCAAATATACCCGTGCTACAAAGGTATCATTTGGTGGAGGCAGAGGAAGAGACCAAAACAAACTAATTTACTCCTGTTTTCTTTCTGTATATTAAATTCAAGAGCATGTACAGCTCATTTAAGTTCTTTAAGGTTTATTGTCTTGAGTGTCCGTATCTGGAGACTGATAAATAAACTTGGGCGGTTTGTGGTCTTCATAAGGAAGTGTGGAACAACATGCCAGGAAAATAAATGTTCTACCACACAAGCAGAAATGCAAGATACACAGAATACCCAATAATGAAAAGCTGCTGCTGCTTGATCGGGACCTACCACCTTTTCCTCTCCTACACTCTGTTATTTGGACAAAGGCCTGCAAAAATAAGCACATAAGTATGTTCCATTCTGTTCTACCATCTGTTTTTCTGTGATTCAGAAATGCCGGTGAATGACATTGCATTGCCATATAATATAATAACCTTACCAAATTAGTAATACCATAAGCGATGGCAGTGCTTCTCATCTGTAACACCAGTAGGCAGTTCAACCCTCCCCGCTCTATTTCTGAGTTTGTTTCTGCTTTGCCTTCAAGCCATGGCTTTTTTGCATCCTTTCATAGGGAATGAATGGTGAGTTAGTATTTTGAAATATGTGTTTTGGATGAAGACCAAAGGAAGGTTCCTAAAGAGAAACTATGAAAGCTGTGTCCTGTGTGGGAGATGTTTTCTGAATTACAGATGTGAGTTGAGGTTCATTAAACCTCCTGGTTTAATGGGTGGGAGCATGTTCTGTTAGATTATTTTTTCCTACATCGAGGAAGCTAGCCAGGGAATTGCATACCCACAAACTTTAGGGAAAACTATACTGCAGTGCTTCTGTCTGACGAGATACCTGGTATAGGTAAGGACAAATTGCTTGCTGCAATGGATGCATCAGCAAGATAAAAATAAATCCTGCCCAGGCTGGGATTACATAGCAGTTAGTTAGTACAGTGCTGAGTGTGCCCGACCTTGTCTTGTGGAAGTGCAGGGTGTTGAATGCCCCAGCTCTTATCTTGGTCGATCTCCCGCGTGCCCTGCAAGGGCAAGTTCAGATGTGTTGATTTCCTGATCGGCGCTTGGTGTCAGGGCAGGTTCTGCTCTTTGCACGGGGGAGCTCTGCAATGTGTAGCTATAGGCAGCCTCCCACCACGCTAATTAACCTGGCAAGGGAGTAAAGGCCAAAGGTTTACTATTATGCAGTATTCTGTGGAATAATTAAACAAATGATTTTGAATTATTATAGGTCATGATGATCTTTTCATTCTTTTTGCCCTCAGATTATTTGATATTCTATCCTTTTCCTATTGAAAGTACATTGCAGCTTTCAGATCCTACAAACATGTCTCCTACCTTTGCATAGCAGGAAGACCCTGTGCAACACGAAGTCATGCAGCGACATTTGGGTGGTTATTCAGAGCTTCGAGGTCCATTTCAAGGGTTAACACGGAGAAGGGGGAGGGATCTTGAGCATATTTTCAGTATTTTTTTTTTTCAAGGCACTCCCTCTTTCTGCCCTTTTTTCCTTCTCTCCTCCTTTGCATTTCCACTTTAATGGCTGAGCAAACAAAGACCTTGCTGTTGGAGTGTCCTCCCACTCTCCTGTTTGTGTAACAGGCAGGACCTCTGAATCTCACTTCCCCAGCCTGCGTCAGGATGTCAGCAGGCCGTGTCCCTCCTCACCCTGCTTTCCCTGGGATGTTCTGAAGACCAGTCAGGGAGGTGGGGGCAGGAGCTGTGGGAATAGCTGGGTGAGTTCACCTCACCCTAGTGGGTTTTTTTTTGTTTGTTTGTTTGGGTTTTTTTTTGTGTGTGTTGAGGACTAATGGTTAGCTTTGTTAGCAATCTCAGTTTTAATTGCTAAAGGTTCTTCTAATTTCTCTGGAATTCTCAGTGAATGTTCTGCATGGGTTCAGAAGCAAAGAAACTCCTTAAGAAAAAGAACCCCCATCCCACTCCTCTCTGTTCCCCCCATCCCAAATATCTCAGAGAGGTTTTGCCTTAATTTTGAAAGGAATGGGATGAAAGCTCGAAGCAGAGGACCTGTTGGCAATGCAGACGTGTCATCCATGGCCCTTGGTGCGGGTAGCAGGAGCTGGCCTGTCACTGTCCCTGGAGCTCGCCCACAGTGGCCCTTTGGAGCTGGTGGAGCTGCAGGAGGAGGGAGAGAAGGAAGGTGCCTCTGCCTCCTCCAGGACAGAAGGAGAATGGGTGTTTTGCTTTCAGCTTTGATCAGAAATGTGAAGTGTTGTTTTGCTTCTAGGCCTCATGGGTTGGGGTCTTCATTTGTAAGTTTGTATATAAGTGTGTATGTAATATATATCAATAACAACTGGCATTGCCTTCAGCAGTTGTTATTCCTGTGAGATGACAATATTTTGCAAGCAGTGTTATGAGGAAGTGTGGGTCTTCACTGTAGTTATGCTGTTTGGTTTTGCTCTGTTTTTTGTTAGTTTGTTTACTTGTTTTTTCAAAAGCAAGACAGGAATGTGGGCGGCTGTTGGATTTAAACAAATCAGGTAGTGTAGAGTATTGTGGTGCAGATCACTGTGAACGTCGCCTGTAAAGAAGTATCTAGAGTGGCTTCTTGCCCCCAGTAAAGCCTTACTGAGTGTCTTGGCTTTCCTAGTACGTGACAGTATAAGCCATGTAGTGAGAGCCAGACCCGCACCGGGTTAGCAGGCTGTGTTGCCAACACAGTCGGCGCTTCAGGGAACAGAACAGGGTACTGTTTGGCAGCAGTTTTAAAAATGGACTGGGGATTGTTGCTAAAAATAACCTTGAAAAAGTTGAATTCATTGGACGCTTTCTTAATTTGGAACAGGCTCCTTGGGTTACTCATACCTTACTTCCTCATAGTTTTGTTTAAAATAAACTTTTCTGCAGTCTGAAAAATCACTTTAACATGGTGTGTGTGTGTATAGCTGCCCTTCCCATTTGAAACTCCACTCTTATTTTGGACAGCAAATTACTATGCACTTCTGTGCTGACAGATGCCCTGTCAGCTTTAAGTGATCCAGCTTGTTCCTGTGCTCTTACCTCTCTGCACACCCTTTGCGTTTTACAGCCATGCTGTAAGCATGAAATATATCCTTGCAGCTTCTTGTCTGACCTTGCAGTTGTGCAGACATCTGCATTTAAATCCCCCCAGCACTTCTCATAAAATGACTCATTTGAAGGCGTGGCTTGTTTTGGGCTAATTTTCTACTCTGTGCTAATAAGACTGGCTGTTCTGTGTGGATTGCAAAGTGATTGATACTTTAAGAGAGCAATAAAAAAGTATTCTGCAGCTGCATCCTTATTTATATAATAAACAAAGTGAGTGGTAACTAGTAAGCAAAATGAGTAAGAAAGGACTAGCCTGATGAATCAGTCAGTCAGTTTAGATATGTTTATCAATCCAGCAAAAGGAAATGGGAAGAGGATAGCAGGCAAAAGTCTCTAGAATTTGTGTAGTTTATGTTGGGCACAGTTGTCTAAAATTTGCTGAGAGGCTACCGCAAAAATGTTCCCTGTTAATTTTGATACCGTTGGTGAAGCAGAGCAAAAAACAGTTTCTCACATCTCTTTCAGATCTTTGCAATGAGTTACCCCGGTTACCCCCCCGCGGGTGGATACCCACCACCAGCCCCAGGTAAGATCTTCGGAGAGATGAATGTTAAATTGCCGTGATGGTCTTGCAGGAATGGCAAGGTGAAATGAATGAGCAGGGCTCTGGAGGCTCTCCCTGCCTCACTGAAGCCTTCTGTGTTCTCTTAAGTCCCATTTGATCTTGGCCAGGCATTCTTGGAAGGCTGGTTTGTATAAGATGGGTTCTCCACCTTGTGTCCCTGTAAGGTCTGTCCACCTCAAGCACTTAAAACTGGGAGATTGTCATTATTTTGGTCATTATGAGGTTTAAGACAAACTTTCTCTGATGAAAATATGATATTTACAGTATTAATCTGTGAATCTTCAAATGTGTTTAGAGTTATTAAAATACATATGTAGAATCCTGATAGCTACCAGGATTAGGAATATCCAGTGAAGTCTCTATGATCACCATTAGACTGCAGCTGTGCTCCTTTTTAATTTTCCTCCACCTAAATTGCCAATATTTAACAGACCTTGCATTAGAAATGTAAGCTGGAAGAAGTAGACTTAAATGAAGTAATCTCTTGTCTCTGTACCGCTGGTTTTGGTTTCAGGGGGCAGTCCTTGGGGCGGTGCTGCATACCCACCCTCAAACCTCCCACCGATCGGCCTAGAGAATGTGGCTGGCTACGCGAATCAGCTGAACCCAAACTACATGGCCAGCATGGTGAGTGTGGTTGCATTTAATGCACTTTACTGACTCCACTGCAAGGGAGTGTTTCTGTCACTGCAGCACAGTAGTTTGTTACAGACATAGTTAGGATAGTGCATTGGAATGGTCAGACTTGAGAAAAAGAGAAATTGCTGTATAAAGCCAGACCCTTGTGTCCAGTGCTGAGAAAATAGGTACCACAACTCCTTCTTATTTTAGGCAAACCACCCCCTTTTTTTTCCTAAAAAGAACCTAGTTTCAAAAGCTATGGATATAAAAGTAGCATAACTTTACTTTAGCTGTGTGGAGGAATAGGGAATGAACCACTAATACTGAATATCCTTTATTAAGATATTCATGTTGCCGAAGATATTCCTGGTTTTGCTTCTGACTAGGCTTTTCACTAGTCTGAATAAGGAACCAGGCTGTGAGGTCAATATAAGGATAACTCATAACCTAAAAAAAAAAAAAAAAATGCAGAAACAGACTGTCTTTTATAGCCACTAATATTTAACAGATGGAGGTAAAAATCTTTTTGTTGTTACATATCCAGTGTGATTTGTTTGTTTGTTGGCTTTTTTGCTTAGAGTTGAAGCGAGTGCCATTTGTAACAATTCAGTCTCTAGGAATCTATTATGTAAAGAATATATGGTCTATAAAGAGACTCCAGCATCACAGGTCTCTTTCTAAGGATTTATGAAGAACAGAGATTTGGCAACCAGCAGTCAAAATGAACAATGATTTACCTAGGATGCTTGTAAAAATACTCACAGCAACTATTCTGTATGAGCACTGCAGTCATCAAATGTTAGTTCTTCAGGATCTTCTGTAGGAGAGGATCAGAGTATAAAAATGTGGAAAGATGCTACTGCATGTGGAGCAGAATATCTGCCTTGTGCTTTCTGCAGATGCTTTTCCAAATACAGTCCAAGGGTTCCTGTTGTTGGTAAATCATTAATGCTTGTATCTCCTGTATAGAACAGACAGGAGCTGCTCAGTGTAATTCCTTGTGTTCAGATGATGCTCTGATCAGTGTAAGGCAGCCATGGACGGAGGAGAAATGAGCAGTTTTGTACTGCTGAGATTAATTGGGTGACCTCTTTTGGGACAGGAGGTGTGTGGCTGTGGGTGGCTCTCTGAGCGAGTGGAGATGGTCCTGGATGCAGTGGTTCTCTCTCTGGCTGTGGTTGTGCTTCTTGATATATGACACTTTACAGTAAAGCAAGAGTCATAGCCAAATATAGTCTCTGGGGCTTTTCTTGCTGGTAAAATCTTTTCATTGCAAAATGATTTTGGAGCTGCAGAGCAACCTGTCAGTGATGCGTGTGTTTTGTTTTGTTTTTAAATCCACGTGCTGTGTGACGCCTGTTACTGAAACTCAGCCCTTTTCATATGTCACTGTCATTTCCTTTACTGCTTGTCCTTGCAGGCTTCCAACATGGCAGGGACCTTCGGAGGCCCCAGCGTTCCGCCAGGCGCGTTCCCCTCGGCTCCGGGGGGTTACCCGCCCGTGCCGCCAGGCGGCTTCGGGCAGCCTCCGCCCGGACAGCAGCCCTCCTACGGAATGTACCCTCCGCCCGCGGGAAACCCGCCCTCGGCGATGCCAGCTTATCCGGGCTACCCGGCTGCTCCTGCGCCGGGCCAGCCCCTGCCGCCCCCCGGCCAGCAGCCCGTGAGCTTCCCGGGGCAGCCGCCGGCCCCTTATCCGGGGCAGCAGCCCCTGCCGACGCCTGCGCAGCAGCCGCTGCCCAATTATCCGGCGGGCCCCGCTGGGAATCCGTCTGCGCCCTCTTTCCCAGGCCCTGCCATGCCTACGGTGACTCCTGGAGCGGTAAGAGCATTCAGTGTCTTTAAAACGTGACCGCGTGTGTTTCTGTACGCTTTCCTTGGGCGTGTAGGAGTGACCAAGGCTGAAATTGGAAACCCAGGCAAGAGAAGAACAGAAATTAATCTTTTCCAGCCATATATGCCCATGTGCTTTAAAATAAATGCTGTTTTACTGAATTAAGTAAAGAACATTTTGAAGTGATGTGAATTTCATCAGATTTGCCTTCCTTAAAATTAAGTATCTCCATTTGTGCATGCAGATTTTTTGGATCCTAAT
Source organism: Crypturellus tataupa (assembly GCA_034781795.1). NCBI lineage: Eukaryota > Metazoa > Chordata > Aves > Tinamiformes > Tinamidae > Crypturellus > Crypturellus tataupa. Next base: position 161,840 of record JAWLRI010000126.1, read on the forward strand.
TAATAGGAGAGCAGATTTAATATCAGTGAACTTGTTTGTATTTTTTCAGAATTTGAGTATAGAAATGAACAAAATCTTAAAGTTCTATTGAGTTTCCTTTGTTACCTCACTAACAAAAAAGGAAGTTGATAATAGTGGTTGTCTTTCCTAAGTAGTAAAATGCAACCTTTTCGGGTGTTTTTTTGGTTAATACTATGTTACTGAACTTTGTGTGATTTAGTATGGAAACAGAGGCACAGTCACGGATGCACCAGGATTTGATCCCCTGAAGGATGCAGAGGTCTTGAGGAAGGCAATGAAGGGATTTGGTGAGCAATCTCTGGTTTTACATTTCAAGTTAAACATAGAATTGCAACTTCAGTACAGCACTGCTTTGCTCCCTTGTTACCTGTACAGGGCTGCATATATACTGTGATATTTAATTCACGGTTATCTTTGGTTCTCCAAAGAATGGTTGGAGACATAAGCAGCATTATAAGTTTGCTGTGTTTCTGTTTCCAATTTCACTGTGTTTGTGGTTGGGAGTAGATCTGCAGTTTGCTGGTCATACAGAAGGAGATGCAGTAAGTGCATTAAAGGCACCCATGTACTTCAGTGGAGTTTAGCAGAGGAAGGATCAGATTGTAATAGGAAGCTGAGTCCTGACGTGTGCATCCTCATTTTGCCTCGGCATGTATGCAGGAACCGACGAGCAGGCCATTATAGATTGTCTTGGAAGTCGCTCAAACAAACAACGTCAGCAGATAATGCTGTCCTTCAAAACAGCCTATGGAAAGGTAAGAAAATTATGGGCACAGAGGGAAGAGGAATAGGGCCTGTGTTGGTTTGTGGGCATACTTTTTTTTAATCAAAGTTACCTGTGGAGGAGATGATTCGTAAGTCATAGCCTGTTTAGGTTTTTAATTTTACCTACCTTTGACATCCATGGAGTGTTTCAGATACAATGTATAAAGCTGTTTCTCTGCTAAAGTTACCTTGACCCTTTGGTCCGTCCCATCTGTTTTAATTTGAACTTAATTATCTAATTATATTTGATAATTTTTGCTTGTTTTAGCATCATTACATGAAATAATTTTACTTTGTGGTCATATTATTGATATACTGCACAGGAAGACTTCTAGTAAACTCCACAGTCTTTATGCCTTTTCCCCCTCCTCTTTGCATTTCTCATTAGGATTTGATAAAGGATCTCAAGTCTGAGCTATCAGGCAACTTTGAGAAGACAATCTTAGCAATGATGAAGACACCTGTCATGTTCGATGCTTATGAAATCAAGGAAGCTATAAAGGTTTGTGTATGAGATTTAAATTTAAAAGATGGCTGTTCTTTACAGCAATATTTTTTTTTTGAACAATTGTTTTTGGAGAAGATGCTCAAATGAAGCTGAAGTAAAAAATTTTCTTATAGAGTCAATATGCATATTTAAATGTTCTGTGGCTGTTCTGAAAAAGCTAGGCAGATGAAGTAATACTAGTTGCATTGTGATTGCAACTGTTATTACTTAATAGATAGTGAAAGATACATATTAAAATAAACAGATTCTTCAGGAGATGGAAACAACTGGTTCTAAAATCCTAAAATCTGGTATGAAGGATGACATTTCAAAATGATGTTTTTAAATTGATTAAACAATTCTTAATATATATTAACATGCATCTATGCTTTGAAGCTTCTATTCGAAGTAACATTTAAACTATTCTGACTCATCCTATGATAAGTTGCTGTTAGAATTGTATTTGATTCTAAAGCTTTATTACATTTCTCTCATAGTAGTTTGTAAAAGATGAGTATCTGAGGAGTGTGTGTTTATCTGTTTTGTTTTAGGGTGTTGGCACAGATGAGAACTGCCTTATCGAAATTCTAGCTTCTCGCAGTAATGAGCATATTCAGGAACTCAACAGGGTCTATAAAGCAGGTTGGATTTATCACTGTCCCATCAGATTTTTCTTCCTCTTTTTTTTCTTGATTGCTGACTAATGATAAGACTTTAGTAGATGAGCAGGGGTGAAAGATGATTCATGACTGTGTCTCTATTCCAGAATTTAAGAAGACTCTGGAGGAAGCAATCAAAAGTGACACATCAGGACACTTTCAGAGGCTTTTAATTTCACTTTCTCAGGTATTTGCATGCAAGGCTTCTTGAGGTTAGGTTTCCTGGGTATTCTGTGTGGAGTTTTTCTGGTTTTCTGTGTATATTTGTGAGGCCCATTAGCACAACCTTTGTATCTCTAAATTCTTTCAGGGAAACAGAGATGAAAGCACAAATGTTGACATGTCTCTTGTCCAGAGAGATGTACAGGTAAGTAAAAGTTCATCATAATTTGTAAGTAGAATCAATTCAGTACATTGAAATTTGAGTATGTAATTCCTACTTATTCTTGCTTTTGGGCAGAGTGACTTTTCCTGGTGTAGGGCTTATGTTTTAAGGGTTAGGAAGGAACATAAACTCTAACAGATCCATGCAGCTCCATTGCAGAAGTGAAGCTTTTGGGAACAGGTTTTTGCCCTCATTCCATCATCTTGCTCGCTCTGCTGGGATCTGCTGCCCGACTCTGCTGCTTAACTAACGGACAATAACTATGTCACAACTCTAGAGTGAGATTCAGATTGATGTGTGCGCAGAGGAAAACTTAATCTATTACACCCTTTGCTTGAAATTTTAGGGACCTCCAGATTTGAGGAGAAAGTGGGACATTTGGATCTAGTAACTTGTACTTGACTTTTTTAGGGGGTTCTGATTCACCATGCAGCAAGGAAAAAGTACTGGATCATTTTAGGACATGCCTATCATATGAATAGTAATGCATAGTATGCCCAAAGTAGCCCAAAGATGAGAGGAAAGATATGAGCATTTTGGAACATGCATAAAGGTGTAGAAAAGAGGCTGGATGCAAACTCCATTAGGAAAGGTAGTCTTGAGCTTCTTAACCAAACTTTTTAGCCCTCTGGAGCAGTCTGGAGCTCTTACATTTGGTACTTAGTGTATCAGTAATCTGAAGTTGCTGCAAATAAGGCTCTTGGTGTGTAGTACAAAGGTTAGAAGTACTTGCTGCTTATCGCTTGCTTCCTGTTTTCCAGCAGTATAAGCAGAGGAGAGGCTGTAAGGAAATGAATTTATAACTCTATTTTCCAGCCTGACTGCATAAGTGGTGAAGTGTGAATTCTCTGTGTTTAGGAGTTATATGCAGCTGGAGAGAACCGTCTAGGGACGGATGAGTCCAAATTCAATGCCATTCTGTGTGCAAGAAGCAGGGCCCACCTCAGAGCAGGTAATGCTGTCCAGACTTCTCTGTAAACATCAACTTTATTCAGTTGTTTGTGATAATAAAAATATATAACAGTTCTGTATCCAAGTTCTGCCATCTATAAAATGGGAATAATTATACCTCAATGTAAAGCTGGGTGAGTTCTGCTGATCTAAGGGGCTGCACAAGAGCTGTATATTATGACAATCTTTCTTAAAGATCATAGTAGAGGTCGTAATTGTTCCAATGTGTTTATGAAAAAAGAATTGCAAAATTAGAATTGGTGTAATTCTGCATACTTGTATGTATACAAGTATATGTGTATAACAAGTATATATACAACTGCACTGATACTCCACCTATCCCTTTTTTAATTGCTATTGATAGCACACCACATCCGTCCGTAGTGGTAGAAATGCTTTAATAACTCCACCTCCACGACCATGTGAAAGGTGGGGGGTAGGAGAGGATGTTGTTACCTCAGTTTGATCGACAACCAAAGTTTTCTTAGGGCAATTTCTCTATTTCCCTAATTGCAGTGCCTTGGACCAGCTAAGAGAGAGGGGTGCGGGGAGCGGGGCGGGGGAAGGCAAGGAACTAGACAAGCTGGAAACAACATGATGATATTTAAATAAACTAATGTGGTTGATACAGTGGTAGTAGGAGCATACTGTGGCATCAGGAAAAGTTGATAAGTTTGAGTGAAATAAAGCATCTGGCACTTACCTGTGAGACCAGCTCCTGAAAACTTTCTCCTCCCTTAACAGTTTTCAGTGAATACCAGAGGATGTGCAACCGGGACATTGAGAAAAGCATTTGTCGGGAGATGTCTGGAGACCTGGAAAAGGGCATGCTGGCAGTAGGTACGTGACATCCCAGCAATTCCATTCCTGCTGCCAGTACGTGCCAAGACTGGCTGTGAAAGCTGTATCCGTGACACCAGCTGAGGCTGCTGTCCTTCGTGGTAATTCCGGTTTTGTGCTTTTCCTGCGAGCTTCCATGTGAGCTTGCCTAGGGTTAATAAACCAAAGCACTTAAATCACCCCAGAATGACAGTTGAGGCTTTTGCTTCAGGCAGCAGTTGGGTTTAAATTTCACATGTGCAATTTTGAACATTAAACTGGGGGGAGAGAATTCATAACTGTACTTGACTTTATTTTAAAAAGCGAGAACTTTTACCAGTCACTGTGTCAATGAGGGTGGGATGTACATGACAGCGTTGGAAATCAAGCAAAATATAGGCATTAACCTCTTGTTTTTAGTAGACAGAAAACTTAAATTTGGTTTCAGGGAAGTTATTTCTCCTGCTATATCTTTCTTTGTAAGGGCCTTCAGTACTTCTGAAGAGCAAAGATTTGCTTCAGTCTACTGTTGTCCCTTGGAAGGTAGTCAGTGGTCTCTGGGATTTGGACGAGGCCCCAGGTCCCTGGGTAGCAATTTTATTTGAAATAACTTATTGCAGATAAGGCTTTGGAGATCTTTCTCTCTCTTTCACTCAGTTGATTTGTCTGCATATCTGTCTGGCTTTCTGGGTCTCTGTGTAATAAAGCCACAGATTCTTTTTCATGGAAGTTTTTAGCAAAATCTTGTAAAATGGATATCATTTCACGCTTATCTTCTACTTATGTAAACTATGTATTGTTTTTCTTTCTCTTCCCTGCTCGGCCAGGCTGTCATTAAAATAGTCTTTTAATGCTCCAGATTGGTTCCACTTTGTTGGTGTGATGTATTATTTTGCCTTTTCTGAGCTTCAGAATTTGTCACATCAACTGTGGCCTTCGACTTAGTGGAACTTTGCTGCTCGCGACAGTCCAGATAGATCCAGGTGCAGAATTGGGACTGTAACTTGCAAGCAAAGCAACAGCCGTTTAGAGGAAGAACTATCACTGCTGTTCACTAAACAATAATAATTAGATTTTTAATTACATATATTAGTTGATGATATCATCATGATTTTTTTTCTGTGCAACTTATTTTTATGAAAAAAGATTTTTCTAATTCAAAATATTTGATTTTGTTTTCTTTAAAGCTTTCAGGACTGTACAAATGGTAATTCACAATAACATTTCCACACATACTGAAGTGCAAGTGTGTTATTTTAACTGAATACAGTGATAAAGAAGCAGGCATTTCATGTGTTGTGTTGCTTGTTTTGGATTGGTTTATACACATTATTGACAGTTGTTTTTGTGTTGAACTGCTGTTTCCCACCTACATTTTCCTAATGAGAGAAATAATTTTTCTGTATAGAATGTGCATTGCTGTAAAGTATATACTTAGATTTGACCCTTTTGTTCTATCTTGATCTTACGTGATTGTCTTTCATACCTTTTTGTGCCATAAAATGAGAAGTGTGGTTTGTTTTTTGTGTAGTTTGCCTAGTTTGCATGACTATTTACTGGTACCCATCATAGGAACAACATACAGATTTTAATTCTAATGATTAATGATTCTAATCTAATTCTAATGATTAATAATTCTTTTATTATTATGATTAATATAACAGCAATTTTATATGGATTTTAATCTCTGATTTCCAATGAATAGTGCTAACTAAATTTAGAATTTGGTCATTAAAAATAAGCATGTCAAATTTTTTTCAGAAGTCCTGATGAACTTTGGCTAATAAAAAACAGCAGTGAGGTTTCTATCATAGGGAGCTTCTCTACTTATGTTGGGACACAACTTGAATTGAAGTCATGCCTGGTAGATATGTGGCCTGGGATTGCTTAATTTAAGAAAAAAAGAGTGGCAACTGTGTCCTCCCTCAAACCTTCTGCCCTTCTCCCCCAGTTCCCCTTTCCCTTTCAGAAATAATCTGATCATGAGACTTAGGAGTCATTCTGGCTGTTTCAGATTATGAGGTCTCTAGCAATTAAAAAGTTTGCTATGAGCTCTCAAGTGTAGTAGGTTCTTTAACTGTTTTATAGCTGCCATTTGGATTACAGCTCATTTCAGTGGCTAATTGAAGGAGTGGAAGTTGTAATTTCTGTAATGCTGTTTCTTTTTACAGTTAAGTGTCTCAAGAACACACCAGCGTTTTTTGCAGAAAGATTGCAGAAAGCTATGAAGGTAGGTGCCAATGCTAGGATGCATAACTTAGTGTGTGTTTTAGTAAGTGTATGCAGCTCATTGGAACTAATTGTACAGCTACTTTGGAAATAATAAAAAATATATAAGCATTAATGAGTGGAAGGTAAAATTTAAATACTTCAGTGAGCGAAGGCTAATAAGATGCTGTCATTATTATGATAGGCTAGAAAGATCTAGTTTATAATGAAATGATACATACAGCCATAAGAATAAAGAAAATCTTTATTTCGTAAAATGCTTAATGGGCTTCAGTCTCATTGAAATTGTTATGTTTTAGGTAGAGGTGCCTAGGCAGAATAAGTGAATAGGCCATTGAACTCGTCAGACTTTTGGTCCTGCTTGGCTGTTGTCTTACCCCCTTTTTAAACTGGAAAAAGTGTCCTGATGGAGAATACTGTGATTTATGTAAGCTTGATAGGCCAAATTCTGTTCAGCCTCATTGAAGTGAATGGGGTTATGCTGGTAAAGAGTCAGTCTGCTGGGGTACATCATCTGATCCTCGTTTTGCAGGGGTGGGAGGGGTTTGGTGGGGAGGGGGCTGTTGTACAGTAGTGCTGTATCCTGCAGAATTCCGCACCTGCTGCACACACTTGCATTGGGTTTGTTGCAGGGGGCAGGGACGAAGGACAGAACTCTGATTCGGATCATGGTGTCGCGCAGCGAGGTTGACCTGCTGGACATACGTGCGGAGTACAAGCGGATGTATGGGAAATCCCTCTACGCGGATATCACCGTAAGGCTGCAAAGTTCTGGTTTTCCTCCCATGGTTTCCTTACTGCTAGTAGAATATAGATCTTTCCATTGAGTAGCTGCTATCGCACTCATTGCCACTGACTCCTTGGTTTGCTGGTTTGTCAGGAGAGCAGAGGTGGAAGAGCCATGGAACAGGCAGCACTTGCTTTAGTGTGGGGTTGGATTAACTAGGTAGGGGAAAGAAGCCAACAGACAGGAAAGGAAGGGTAATTGATACAGAGAGGTTTCAGAAACCTGGATTTTATCTGGTCTTTGTCCCATTCTGTATTTATGATTTATAGAAATCATTTAGTCCTCAAACTCCTTAGTCCATTTAGAATAAATGGTGCTGTTCTGACTGATGTAGGTTGAAAGCTTCCTATTTGCTTTTAAAAGGCTGTCTCCTCTTCCTTGAAAGGAGGAAATTTTGGAAATAGCCTAAACCTTCTCTAGCATGCCCTTTCTGTGTAGATAAGATGTAGAGTTGTTTCACTCTTCACAGCTATTAAGGGCTGTAGCAACAGTCAAGAAGATCCCACCAACATCTTTTAGAGCTGCAGGCGAAAGAGTGGTGCCACTTGTATTCACTTTGTAATGAAAGTGCCAAATCTGCCCACCCCCTACTTAATCCTTCTGGTCTTGGTATGATCAAAAGGATGCAACTCAGTGATGACTGGCAGAAATCCTGGAAAGATAGGGAAGGGTATCCTGTGTGCGGAAAAGTCTTGTTCTTGATATGGGTCTCCTGATAATTACACGTTGCTTTGCCTGTGTGACACAGAGGATGCGCTGGCAGAACCTTTCTACAGGCCGGCATCTCTGGGGTTAAGACCAGCTTCTGCTGCAGCAGTTGCATGCTCTGGAGCCACAAACGTATAGGGAAAAGGCAGAAATGAGACATTGATGGAAAAGTTTAATATTTGCATTTTTAAGGGACATTATTAGCAATAATCAATATAAAGTAAGTTCAGAAGTAGGAATGAGTAGTTACCATTTAGTGGGCTGAAATGATTCAAAATGTGGTTTTGGTAAAGGTGGAACATGCATGTGCGTGGTTATGTGCTGATAAGCGCCACAAGATCCTTCTGTAGAAGCAGAGCTGAAAAATATTGAAATATCCTTGGAATGAACGTTCTTCACTTCTTGGCCCCCCCCCCCCGGCCCTTTTTTTTTTTTTTTTTTTTTTTTTTTTGGGAGTACCCTGGGCCTCTCCTTTTAGAAGATTGTAGAAAGGAAATGTTTTACGTTTTGCAAGTTGTCTGTGCCTTACACCTAATATATAAAGTGTATCCTAGTCTTTGCACAGTTTTTACTACCTAGCTGAAACTGTTCTGTGAAAAACCTTGGCAAGTCTCATCAAACAAAAATAGTTATTTACCAGAGAACATTAGTCATAAAAGCGCCAGGCAAAATTCAGCTGATGGGGCCTTTTGTGAGAACCCTGGATGCCAGAGCATAATTTTTAATCTTTGGATATAATAAAGAGTAAGCTATTTCTCTCCGCTGTTGGAAAAATAACCCTGTGGAATACAGGGAGAACTTTGGAACTCTATAATCCTGTTTCCATCACATTTCTATGCCAGCAGCAGTGAGGTATTTATATTGACCTCTTCCTGGAGAAGTAGTTGAGTCTATATGCCATATGCAGTTTACTAAACAAATACATCTCTAAGGGCATTTTCTGCTCTAGTTTTGGATTTCCTGTGTATAAGTTTTAGGGTAACTTCTAATTAGAAGGGATTTTTAATAATGGAGGTTAAAGACTGCTCTTTTTTCCCGTAGCTTTCCATCTTTCGGTTATTTTCAGGATGTTGTTTTTCACAATGTTTAAGGTGCTTACATTTCATCTCCTTCTTTAACCTTTCAAGAAAAAACCCTTCAACTTTTCTTCTTCTGGATTTGTTTCCAGGGTGATACTTCAGGAGACTACCGGAAAATTCTCCTCAAGTTGTGCGGTGGAAATGACTAAATGGAGCGTTGAGGTTTTTTGTTTTGTGTATGTTTTGTTTTTTTAAAGCTGCTATTTGCAAGTTTTTGCTTTAAAGTATCCTTCCCCCCATCAAAAAAGTATACATAGCAAGAAGTATTTTTCCTAATGCTATATTACTTGTGAAGTTCACTTTCCAAATCTCTTCCCTTTCACTCCAAAAAAATATGAATAAATACCAAAGACAAAAAAATCAAGCTTATTTACTATCTGTTAAGGATTTTTTTAAGCACTTTGCTAATCAGTGAATGACAGGTCATTCCTTCTGCTTATGATATTATACTGAAATTTCTGGAGCAAAAATCATATTGTATGATTTAAGGTTTCATATTGTATCAACATGTGCCATTTTAATGCCATTTATATGTACATTGCGCACAGTGGTTGTTCGTGCTAACCTGTTCCCTGATAGGTGAATAGAACAGCCTTAAATTTGTTTTGGTTTTACTAAGATTGTTCTAAAGAAGTTTTGTCAGGTTCTGGTTTGTTTGTTTGTTTGTCTATTTTTAGGGAAGATGTGCTCTACATTTCATTTTCACCAGGGCAGCTGTTAAGAGGCAGTTGTCGCTGGCAAGAGGAAAGATTCTCTAGTTAATGTTAATGAGGTTTTTGGATTGTGCCTTACATATATGTATCCGAAGGATTATAAAATTAAAGCTGTCTATCTTCTAACCCTTTTGCAGAGTGTCGTTTTCTGTTTTTTGTGTCGGCCAACATGTGAGTGACGACTCGGTCTTCTTGCTCATCCTTATGTAGTTTGTCCATAGAGATTCTCTGCTTGAATTCAGAGAAGTTTTCAGAAATTGATTTGTATTGGCCAAAGTTCAAGCTTTGTGTGCTGTTGGTGGGCAATTTTTGTACACGATTTACATCATTTGTAGTTATTTCTCATTATTTTAATTCTCCGGCTCTTCTCCAGCTGTTGGAACTCTTGGATTTTCATTCTATGCTGGCATGAATGACATCTGTTCAGCTTGTCATTCCCAAAGTAGGAACATGTCAAAAAGGAAGGAAGAGGAAGTGGAACTAGGTCATTAAGAAGAGACTGATGGCTAATCAGGAATGTGCAAACTCCTTTCCTTATTTCATTCCTCCCTAAAAATCAGGCAAGTCCTTTTTTCTCCCTTTTTGTCATGAGAGAATTCAGACCTTCAAAACGCAAGTTTAAAACAATACATGAATAGAAGAGTGGCACTGTCCAGTAGGGAAACCGAACTTATCTGAGATGGGCAAATAGATGGGAAGGGACTTTAAACCTTCTTTAAAAAGCAAGTATGCACTTTTTCTTAAAAAATCAATACCCCATACCAATTTCTTTTCATATGTTCAAATTTTTAAGAAAGATTCTGCACACCTTAGAGGTAAAATAATATATTTTTTTATTTTGTTAACTTGCTTTTCTCTGGTGTGTTGGAACTAATTCTGGGTTATCGGCACAGTAGAAGGGAGGTTGGGGAGTACAAAGCTATTAGAATGTGATGTTTCTGTTTCCAAACCACAAATCTTGATGCGGATGCTGAGCAAGATGTACATGCTTTGCGGCCGCTCCAGCCAGTGGCAGCAGTGTGACTACGTGCAAGCCAAGCCACTCCGTGTTCTGGTTTTTTATCAGACAATCTAGGTGTATCTTGAGAGGAAGCTGCATCAGAAAGTGCATCTTCATGGCTTCATACCAGCAGCAAGGGTTCAGGTCTTTGCCAGGCAAGGAATATCATTTTGTAGCAAGGGTTGTTTGTTAGCTGTACTTCAGTCCAAGGCCCTGTGTGATCTTGTTTCTCTTGCTGAGAATGTTGCACTCAAAGTACAGCTTTAAGTATGGCTACTGAAAGATTTTAAATGTAAAGCTTTGAAAGGGTGTATAAAAGTGTTTTTTCTTTATTTAGAAAGCACAGAAACACAGAAGGCAAACTGCTGCTCGGGATTGTTCAACCCAGCTCAAACTGTGGAAGTACAAAGAAGCTCATCAAATGAGCAAAAGTTTAACTGTGTATAACAACCATACTGTTGGATTCAGATCATCTTCCCAGTCCTCAGCTGACATCTGTAAAAAAGAAATTGGTGCAGTTATTTTGGGTTATAAGATCAGGATCTATCTTTCTGGATAAACATATTACTTAAAACGTGAAGCCTGTTACTTCCAAGTAATGGATTTTTCTCACTCCGCTGAAGCATCAAGCCATAGAAGAAAGAGCCTTGAACTTGTCAGTTCTTTGACCCTTTTGGCATTTGGTGAAACCTCAGTCTGAGTAATATTTGCTGTAGTTGAGCCCCACACATGCAGGAGTTGTGTGGTGGGTTGACTTAGGATTTGCATTCACTGGAATATTTTTTGCCTTTGAAATCATGATTGTTGCAGAAGAGTACATTAATTCTTAACCTGTAACTGCTTCTCACAGAAACTTAGGTAACATAATAACAAAGTAGATGAGGACCTAGATCTTGATTCCGTGTCCTGTAGCAGTCATGGTGACCAGATCTGTACATAGAACTGCAACAGGAACTACGAACCAACAGAAATCCTATCACTTTGAGTCCAATTTATTTCCAATTAGTGCTTTATAGGATGTTTGTGTATTTATGTGTGTATATGTATATACAGATACCTAAAACAAATGTCGTAAACAAATGCCTGTGTGAAGTTCCTGTCTTTCAGCAAGAGGTTTACTTTCCGTTGGGAGCATCTCTCACCTTGCTGATGTGCGGTCAGAGACTCTAAAGGACAGAGTGTCATAAAAAAAAATTCCAAGAAATATTTCTCTAGGAGTGTGCTTTGCGTCAGTGGCTTGCATGTCAAAACTGGTTCTAAATTGCCAAAATTGTAATATTAACAGTGCTCATTTTTGGGGTTTGTTACCCTTTTATTTTAAGTCGCACATGATAATCCCAGGGATCATTTTGAGATTGCTTAGTCCGTCCCTCCTGCTGTTGTAAGACATGAAGACGTATGTATGTCACGCCTCACAGATGCAGTCTTGGGGACACTACAGTTATGTCATTCCAGAAGCTCACTCTCTTCATAAGGAAGTTTTGTGCTATATTTTGCTTGAGTCTTCCTTGCTGAGTTGTTTTCTACTTTATTCTCTTTTGCAGTGGGAAAGGAAATACTGCTGTCACCCTTCCCAGTTCAATATTCTCTGGACTAAACATCCCCACGTTACCAGCTGATCCTTGGGAGCCGTGTGTCCAGCTCTTTGATTTTCCCCCACCCTTTTCAGTGTTTGTTGAAGTATAATCCAAATTGGACCTAGTATTTCACCTGAGGCTTTAGCTGCCCCCAACTGAATGATTACCTCAAATCTGAGGAGCAGAAGATCACATTTGGTAATAACATATGCAACACTTGCCAACTTTTCATTACAGTCCTGTGGATGCTTACCATCAAAAATGTCTCCAAGAGGGGTTCCTGGGGTCACGGGGATGTCCTTTGCCGTCTCGCGGACTGTGTCGAGTAGTGACTTGACTTCTGATTCTAGATACTCCACTGTTTTTATTACCTTCTAATGAAAACAAGGGAAACAGCTAGAGAAAGGGGCAGTCACGTAAAAGGATTGTACCAGGTATATTAACAGAAGAGCAAGTACAATGGCCAATAATGCTAGCTGGTAATTTAACTTATATTACTCATTGCATATTTCTTGTGTTATACTGGCATCTAGTGGCCCTGAAGAACTAGGATTTAATTATGACAAATTAAATTATGGCACTCCTGTATGAAGAACTACCTGTAATGTTGGTTTTTTTAGAGGAAGCTTTGTATGATGAGTTTTTGTTTTTAATAATTCTTTTCTGTTTCCAAGCCATCAAAGGGAAACAGTCTACCAGAGAAGATTAGATGAACTCACTGGAAATGGGGAATGAAGGACTGAAGCAAGAGTGATAACATTAACATTTGAGAACCAAGAAAATCCTATTTGGCTGCTACAAAACTTGGCATAGTTAGTGCTAAACAAAAATCTTGTTGGGTGCTGCAAGATTCCAGGGAAAAGATATTAAAACATTCCAGCTTTCCTAGAATCTGGATCACAAAGTGCATGTCGCTCTTGTGCCTGATGGAGCATAAACTCATTTTTTTTTTTTTTTTTTTTTTTTTTTTTTGAGTCGCCTGCAGAATTCCCATTTAAGCAGGAGCATGTGGAAGCTTTGAACTGTATCCAGACGTGGACCCATTCCAGTGCTAATTAAATATCACTGCTCTTAGGTACGCTGAGAATCAGCTGAAGATGCCTTATCTTTCCCTGCAGTCATTCATGTGGTTCTTCTAGCTCAGCTTAGCTGTTGGAAATACATAGTGGCTCTGTGCTACACTACTTGTGTCTTTTCTACAGGCCTCAATTAAATGGTGGTATTTTTGGCAAATATGGCAAGTCTGTGCGCTTTGCTTAACTTCACAGGTACCAATTCTCAGATTATTTCATTCAAGGCACTGTTACAAATACTTTAGAAATGGCTAATAAATAACAGCTCAGTGACTGGCTAAGCAATTGTTCAGAAGCTGTCAAGATGATGCATTTTTACTAGTGGTTTCTTGGATGGCTACAAAACATTACATACCAAAAAAAAAAAAAAAAAAAAACCCTGAATTTTTTTTTTCCCCGATAGGATCAAGAAGGAGCAGCTGAAAACGTGATGCTGCTGACTTTTCCGTGGTCAAAGCTTGGGGCAGAGCTCTAGTTTGGCCCGGGAGTTAATGCAGTAGCTCTTACCTCTTCAATAATGTCCAGTCGCTCACTGAGGGCCTCCTGTTCGTCGCACCAGACCGCAGTTTCCCAGCCTCCAGGTAACAGGCTCTCGGGGTCTGCAGCCACTGGAGAAAGTCAGAGGTAACTAACAGGAGGGGTTTTTCAGAGGCCGTCCTTACCTTTCTGAGTACATTTGGCACGACAAATACCACTAAACAATGTGAACAATCTTGTTTATGAAATGGAAATGTGGGAGAGGTTCAGTTTCTAACTAGGACTCCTAATAATTGCACTCATACCCTCTCACTGTGCCAAGATTTTTGAGGTTGTAGATATCACAATGATGGCAAAACGTAGGCCAGTGAGGCTTGAAGCCATTGCAGCTCGATTGAATGTGAAGTGCTGGAATGGCATCCTTGAAATTACCGGGGGCCAGAAGGGCAGGATGAAAATGTGATCTGATGTACTAGGAGGGGCATTGTCTAAAAACTGGTCTGGCAGAGTTTAGGAAGAGGTTTTCATTGTTTCTTTGTAGCAGATTTTAGTTTGTCATTTGGTGCATGTACCAGGTGGTGGTGCTGTTAGGACTGAATCCCAGTAAATTAATCTGCCTATTTAATATTTACATGAGTGTGCTGGAATGTTTACTTAAACACCAATATTTCTAATATTTGCAGCTCTAAGCCTGATGATACGGTTCACCAGGATGAAAAAGTATCACCCATCTGGTCTAGGAAGGGACCTAGGGCAAGCAGAATGCAGGGTGGTGAGAACTAACTGCAAATGAACTGTGAAAATAAGGCAAGAGAATGACATAGATGAACTAAACCCAAATGTTGGAATTTAAGAATCCCATAAGCGATTTTTTTTTTCACTGTGTTAATCCAGCCATAGGGGGTGGATCCACAAAATTGAACGGGAAATTTGTGTGAGGGCCAGCACCATTACATGCATTTAGAAAAGCAGCTTTTGGCCAGCCATAAGTTACACACTGGGCCCCTCTAGTTTTTTTTTTTTTTTTTTTTTCCTAGAAATGAAAAATAGAAGATAGTTAATATTAGCTAGTTCGTGTTGGCTAGTTCTCTTTCTCTGATCATGTTGGTCCATTAAAGAAAACAGAGTTCTGTTATAAGAAAAGTAGATCTACTTGTCCTGACAGACTCAAGTTCTGACCAAGAAATTCTCTTGCCTTTTCCAACCCCCCTGATGGCAGAGGGTACGTTCCTGTGAGAGCATGTCATGCCAGGCAAGGGCTACATTCATACTCTTCTTGATACAGCACCCCCAGTCCTCACCAGAGCTGCAAAATATTATGATTACTTGAAGCAGAAATGATATAAGATCTAACTCAAAATACCCTTTAAGCATTACCTTAGCCCTAACCCCTTTGAATGAAAGAAGATGCTCTTCCGCGCAAAGCCTGTGCGCAGGTGGAGGGAGGTGGCTTGTTCAGAGCAGGGTGCTCTCATGTACGCATGGGAAGACAGTGTGAGGCTGTCGCATTTCACCGTGAGCTCGGCCAAGGATTATGCAGCTTTGGGCAAATATGCACCTCTAGAGACCTAGGTAGAAAGACTGCTGGGAAACACAGGCTTCTGTAGCACTTGGTTCTTCGTGGGGGCTGTTCTTTCCCTTCTGCCGTATTTTGAGAGCACACTGCTGCTTTATAAGCAGTAATGGATTTACTGAAAGGGTAGGAAGTTCCTCGTGGTAGCTCAATAGAATTATAAGATTTTATCCGGACCATTAGGACCAATGTATTGACTACAAAACTCGACAAATGGTCCAAGCCTAAACAGATCAGGAAACATGTGGTGGCTGGTTTTTGTGAGTGATAAGAGCAGAAAGCTGGTTTTGAAGTAAAAGGGAGATAGCTCCCTGACCTCCAAGTACAGCCTTCTCCGAGGGCTGGCCCTGAAGAACACGGAGCAGAAGGGCCCTTGCCCTCGTGATGCCCCTTCACCCCTCGCCAGCTCGGGGTGCTTCAAGGGGCTGCTGTTGACTGGGCAGGCAGCATAGTTCATGTTTTCCCTCTATTTTCTGGGCCCTGGCTTGAGGCTTTGGCTTCCTGAACCTGGTTATTTTTTGGGTTTTCAGCTTTAACTGTTAATTTACAGTATTTACCATTGGGCTGGGCTATTCACAAGAAACATCCATCCCCTTGTAAATATGACATGTATCTAGGTCACTATGGTAGGACAATTCACTGAAGCAATAATTTGTATGTGCTCAAAGAGAATTACATGCTCATTTTAAGTGTTGACCTTCTCTGTTTTGCAGCTGCTGAAGGAAAATGGCACTCTGACTTGGGAGCTGACCCTTTCCAGCCGCATCTCTGTATACATAATAGTAGATACTGTATGAAGGGAGCGAAGAAAAGGAGACTGCAAGCTGTGCAAGCAAAATACTAATGACCTTTCAGTGCAATTGCATCTGCTTGCTCTCTCTTACTGAGGAAACATTTAAAAGCCATAGATTATAAACTTTCCTTGCCTGTGTATCAAAGCATCTTGACCTCCAGAGGTCCCTTCCAAACTGAACCATTCTGTGATTTTGTGATTATGTTGTGCATAAACGCAGAAAAAGCCGATCCTCTCATTTGTGAGAGCATAAAACACGTATGTTACCAGTCTCCCAGAAACTTAGGCTTGTTCTGTGCAGTATCCCTCTTTTTTTTTTTTCTGATAAAAATCCTCTGAGCCATGTTGTTGGTGTCTGGGTAAGTTCATTAGTTCTAACTGTTGTGCTAAGTTCTCTGCTGTGATACAGCTGGAAACCAGTAGGTGGAGCAGAAAAACAGAATTTCTGAGGCAGTTTCTAGCAAGAATCCATTAGATGGAAGTAATGAAAGAGGTAAGAAAAGAGGTGAGAAAAAGTGAAAATCTATGTATCAAGGTCAGCTTGTCTGCCCAAAACTTCTTTTAATAGGGCAATCAAGTGAGATTTAATAGAACCTGAGCAAATAGTTAAGAACAAAGGTGTTAGCTTTATAACCTTAATAACCAGTGATCTCAGCTGAGTTTCTTTGCCTCGTGGGCATTTGGTGATTTTTCTCCTCTTCCATTTATTGCTACTCCGTACTTTCTAGGGAGTTCCTTTCTAATTCCATCAAGATTCTGTCTATTCAGACGTTGTCATTTATTTATATTATAATATGTAAACAAATGTATGTATGTATGCGTGCTTATGTTGGTATGTATACATTATATACAAACATATGCAAACATACACGCAGAGTCCTTCAAACTCTGTGGTTGAAGTTGGTATCCAAATTCAGAGAGCTCTTCCTGACTTTTACTTTGCTAACAAGAAGTTGCTACACGACAGCACTCGTGTCCCCTCTGTCTAACGCCAGCCAGCGGTGGTACGTGAGCAGCCTCACGCCAGGGTATCTGTGCTTCACATCGATACCTGGTGCGGTGCAGGGCAGAGAGAGGCACAGAATGACTGAAAGCTTGAACAGAACAATATAGACCACAGTACAAATTTTTAAGTTACCCAACGGAGCAAGTTGGTAACTGATGTGGCCTCAGTGTTCCTTGTGCTCTCTACTAGTGTCCTTATTTGTATGATACAGCTCATACTGTAGATACGTTAGGATACAGGTCATACTGAAGTTATAGGCTTCATGGTGAAATTACTGGGTTGGGTTTTTTGGACTGTGTTATGGAGAAGGTCAAGTTAAACGATTGTAGTGTTCCCTCTTGGCCTATAAAACCCGCCTTGCATCACTCCCTGTGCAGCGTGGTTTGAAAGTTAGCTGAGAGTTCACGTTGGGCTCCGATGGGAGGGGGAGGTCAAAACAAGGCAGACTACAAGCCAAATGAAAGACAAGGGAGACTGAAATGGGAACCAGATGTCAAATAAAGAAATCTGGAGAAGGAAAAAAAAAAACACGATGAATGAAGGGGAATAAAGAAGGGAATGTATAAAAATTGAAGAAAATGTACTATGGCATGTGTTTTTGTTTGCATTATTGTAGTTTTAGTAGTATCCTATTTCTGTAGCATATAGCATAAGGTATAAAAATGCTTTTTAATGAGAAAATGAAGGAAGTAATAGTGGACTTATGTTCCAATGAGAGAAAATTCGATCCAAATTGAATCCAAAGAATTACCTAACTGGTTTGGGAAGAGGCACCTCTGAAAGTGATTTTTTGCTTAAATTATTCCATATCTAAATGCAGTGTTAGACTCCACTTTAGAACATGTATATAGCTTTCAAGTGTTAGCTCAAGAAATTACACAGTTTACAAAAGGAGTTTGTGAGGTTGGCTGACTTGTACCTGGGGACAGAAGAGTTTCAATGTCTGACAGTAGCAAGGCTCTCAGAAACTAGACCTGATTAGGAAACAGCTATCACATATTTCTCTGTAAAAACCTTTCCCCTTGGATGAAATTTTGCTATCCTGATCCATGTCGTTCCCGTTTCACAGTGGAGCTTCAGCTCCCAGCAGTGGAGGCCAGGGCAGCGTGCACAAGGCCAGGGCTAGTTTGTGCTGCCAGTGGGCTCTCCTTTTTTCCCAGACAATGCAAAAACAGGTGACCCTGCCATGACGATTTGCCAGAAGTGATATTATAACTTGAGAAACTGCTTTTCTTCTTTCGTTCTGTTATCATGTTCAAGACCATAAGAAGCACTCACATTTTGTATGTTGTCATTTAAAGGAAAGAGGCCAGCAGTAAATGTTCCTGAGGGGGTGATGCTGGTTTTGAACATGTTTCTGAGATGCTGACCTTTCCAACAAGCTGCCAGGCTGTGCTTGCTGCAGTGAAAGATGCCTGCAGGTAATCAGACCGATAAGGGAAGAGAACTAGGTAGTTTTACAGTCAGGTTACTCCAGTTCTTTCTGTCGCTTATAGTAGAGCTGTCCTGGACTGCTTTGTTATGAGCTTATTTCTGTATAAATATGTATTTGTTTTGGAAAGTAAGGTAAAATGTTAATGTGGATTATAACTAGCAGATAAGCAGAATAGCTGTATACTGATAGGGAGATGACCCATTTTAGGAAGGAGAGACATGCAGCGGTGTGTGCAAGAAAGATGAGATGAGAAAGGAGGCATTGAGATGACCTGAGCGATCCATGTCACCCTAAGTGCCAGGATGGCAACCGGAATGGAGGTTAAAGGGTTTTTTCAGTTTTACAAGGACGTGTCTTTTGGCCCGTGTTTAGCGAAGGGAGGGACAGTCACTGTGGGGTCGATTGGGTTGGCTGGGTGGTTTTGTGAGGTGAGTCTGTGCCTGGCTGGTCAGCGCTGTGGACTGTGTAGTTCGTGTATGAGTTATGTCAATAGGAAGAAACGTGACAGCACAATGAAGGAAGGTCCTTGTGATATTGCCCAGTACTCAGTTCTTTAAGAGACACTTCCCTCCGGCAGGCAGTTCACATGCACTGCCGCTGCAGGAAGTAAAATAGTGATCTGAGCTAGATCCCAGCACCGCGGCTGAAACCCGCGACTGCTTCAAGCAGAATAGATCACTTGTATAGATGCAGCTTGGGGAAGATGAAAAACAGGAGTGTTACAATTTCCAGACCCCTGACTTTTTGGAAGTTTGATATTAACCTTTGCTTTACATGTGGAGATTACAAAGTCCTCACAACTTAATAACTACATTCCCTTTAACTAAGTATAGTGGATCACAGGATTTTGCAGATACATAAAATCTGTAGCAAGGCTCCCTTCTGCACGGGACGTGTGCTCAGCGTTCTCGCATGCTTCAGGAATACACCTGTATCTGCATGTGCTTCACTGTGACAGATTTTCAGCCTTACTGGAGTTCACAGAAAAGTGCTTAAAGATCCTTGCCTCAGAGTGCATGTGGATTTCCATAAGGACAGGAAATACCTATGACACAGGGGTGTAGATTAAACCGCCACTGATTTATTAAGAGAGAAATATAGGTCAAAATCTGGCTGAAAGTTCCTCTCTCATAATTTTTACTGCAGATTTAATGCTACAATGTGGTAGTTTGGTGTCCTGGAGGCAAAACACTGTCCTATGAGAGTGCAAGGTGCCTCCACTCAGCTTTGGGCAAAACTGGGCTGTTCTGAAGGGATTTTTTTTCTCACCAGTTTCCAGACAATACTCATAACTCCAACTCCAAACCATGTCCTTTATAAGAACCCCTTTCATTCCACAGCTGTACAGAGCTACCCAGCTTTGGACATTGCCTGTGACTATCGGGGGATCCAGAGTGCTCTGAACAGGCGTAATATGTTAGCTGGAGGATGCAAAAATTTTAACTTACACTTAGTTTACTTTTCCTTCTCGCTGAAAGAAAATGAAACTGCTGTTTAAAAACAAGTCGCACTCTCTTAAAGACAGTACTGAGCAGCAACACACCCGTTTGGGCCCTGCTGTTGCTCTCTCCCCGCTCGATGTTTGGTTTTCAGCGTTTGCCTGGAGCATGTGGTAGTGTGGAACACTGCTTACGCGGGGCAGGTTTTGAATGTTCCGGTCCCCCAGGCTGTAGCTTATGCTGTGTTTTACACTACACTTTTGGAGCAGCACCCTACAAACTAACCTGCCAATAAGGGCAAATAATTAAAAAGTGCAGCTCTTAAGAAGGGCCATGCGGCTGCATCCTCAAGGGCTCCCATTCCAGCATCTCACCCATATGGAGCTGTCTGAAGGTTGAGCTCTGGGAATCTAAGGCTGCTCGTAATAATGACTGACTGAAAACAAGTTCTTCTTCGGCCAACACCAAAACACTATTATTCAAGAGGAATTATTGCCAAATAGAAAAACAGGAAGAGCCCATGAATGAGTCACTGATGGAATGGGAGTGGGGAGGGTTCATAATAAAATCAAAAATTAGATTCTCCATCTTCAAAGTAGCAAAGTGGGGGGGATTCCAGTGCCAACCAGCCAGGATACTCCACTAGCTAGAAGAGAAACAAGTTCAGATCCTCCCTCTGCCTGCCTTGAAGAAAGGATCTGACCATGGATTCCCACCTTCCAAGGAAATGCCCTCCTCACTAAGGCAGGGAATGGTGGAAATCGGGGCTCAGTTCTCTACTTCTCTCTCTTCCCAGTTTATATCAAATACCTCAAAGTGACAGAGAATGTGATTGCGTAACAGAGCAGCTACCCCCCAGTGCAATACCAGATACTGGTCCCAAGTCTAGTTGTTGCTCAGATAGTATTTTATTTGGTTAGATTTCACCAGAATTAATGATTTCAGCTTAAAACCATACTTCTGGGGAATAAGAACAAAAGTGCCAGCCTTCTTTGTACATTGGAAAATTCACAGGCAGATAATGGGCATTTGTAGAGTGAAAACAGGTTAGAGTATTGTGCTAGGGTTGCTATTTGAGTTGATCACTGTTTATTAAGCTGGTTGTGCAGGACAGAGATGGAGAAAGAAGAGTGATGGAACCTAGGGAACAGAAAGAGATGGTAGTTCTTCAGGGAATGTTTTGGTTGTAATGGAAATTTGCCACCTTGCCATGAAATGCAAGCATTATGTGTTGTGCAGAAGGGAGAGCAGAGGGAAAATAACATTTAGCCTCAGCCAGCAGAAAACGTGTAATGCAAACAGGCTGCGAAACCAGGTCTGTGATTACTAGGGGACTATAAACCCTGGAGTAGCCAAACTGAAAACAGCCTTACATCACACCGCCAGCAACAGCATGAGCACTAAATCCCTTGTTAACAGGAGTAAAATTCAGATAGCAGCTTATCAGGTACTGTGTGTTGATGCAGCTTGCTGCCAAGGGATTTGAATAAAGAGTTTTGTTCCTGAATCATCTCAGGAAAAAGTAATCCAGAAAAGAGAGAGAAAGGGGAAAAAAAGTTTGTTATGGGGAAACCTCTCTATATTCACCCTGAACACTGTTCTCAATTCTGAGGGACTGTGTGTCTTATTTAACCTCCTAGTGACAGTGCTGTGGGAAGGCAGGGCACTGAATGCAGGGTATGAATGTGGTTTTAAGTTTTGCAAATTTACTGATACCATCTCCCACAAGTAGTGAAAAATCTCTACGCAAGCAACGTGCCTCCAGGATAGACATTTTAAATCCCCAAAGGGATTTTTTCCGTTTAGAAGCAATATTCCCACAGAATTTTGGGACATAGCTGTGTCATCTTTGCATCAAATCTACCAAAGAAGCAGTTCTTTACCTCCCCCTCCCATCCCATGCAAAGGCTGCCACCCTTCCGTGCTTTACGAGCTTGGGATCACTTACCTAAAAGCTCCTGCAGGACTAAGGTGAAGGCCAGTGTCCCAATGAGAAGCATGGTTCCAAAGCCTCCAGGCTCTGCCGTAGCCCTGGTGGAGAGCGCTGCAGGCTGCTTCCTCGCCTCTACATAGACTCCTCCGTCCAGGCGCTTGTGCTGAGCTCCAGCCAGAGAGCTAGGAGGAAATATTCCCAGGCTGAGCCAAGATTCTTGAGCTGTTCTCTTTTTCTTTCCTCCTTTTAAAAAGCACCCTTCGAGCTCCGCAAAGTCCAGTTACCCAGGCGAGCTGGCTGCAGTCCAGGCTCCCCCAAGTTTTTATCCTTGTATTTATTTACATGGAGTGCAAGTGGAATGTGCTGAGGAGCTCCGAGTCCTGCGAATGCAGCAAGTGGGGCAAGAAAGGAAGCGAGGAGGAGGAAGGGGGTGCTGGTGTTTCTGCAGTCCCTGTAGGATTTCGTCTAGGGCGGGGAAAGCAGGAACACTGCAAAACACGGTGTGTTTAGTGCTGCGTTTCTACAGAGTTTTCAAGTTACTTATTTGCTTTTAAACCATAGCAAATTGGCTTTTTGACAGGCAAAAATTTTGTGGGACTTTGTGGGAGGTGGTAACTATGCCTCATCTGTGGAAGGCACCATAGCGGAGCCTTTGGAGCTCTTTTCAGTTCAGAAGGTGTTTGAAATGAGTTAGTGATGGTAACACTGTGCAAAAAACAGCTGCACCAATTTCGTTCTGACAACATCTTTGATTTTTAGTAAGATCTTAGTTACATACTGTATTTTTGTCCCGTGGGGTCATGAGTACTGCCTGGATCAACAACAGTGTGTGAAGTTAGGAGTTGTGTGGAGATGTCCCAAGTCTGCCCAGATTCCTTGTAAAGCCATGGGCAGGTCTCTCTTGGTTTCCATGTCTTTAATAATACCTGACCTCACCTGATGGAGAAAAAGCATAAAAAGTCAACAGCTCTCTAGTATTCCAGTGCTCCCAAAGATCCAAAGTCGGATTCCTCGTGCTGCCTTTGAAGTACACGGGGACAACACAACCAGGTTCATGCCTTGTCTGATTAA
This sequence comes from Crypturellus tataupa, assembly GCA_034781795.1. Taxonomy (NCBI): domain Eukaryota; kingdom Metazoa; phylum Chordata; class Aves; order Tinamiformes; family Tinamidae; genus Crypturellus; species Crypturellus tataupa. The sequence goes on from JAWLRI010000126.1 coordinate 184,820, forward strand.
CCCAGACTCCTTCCAGGCAAAACTACATGATGCCAATCTAGGCCTGCCCGTTGCTTTAACATTCTGGAGTTTCCCCTTTGGCTCTGCACTGCCCAGGTGCGGAACGTACTGAGCTTTGCTCGCTGTCCTAGAGATGCGAGGACCAAATTTATTGAGCAGACCAAATATATTTTGTTCAGGTTTGCTTACAAATATTAGGGAAATGAAATACAAGAGAAGGGATTTGTTCTAATGAGAAAAATGCTTAGTTGGTGCAACACAGACACTCCAGGAATGCTTCAGTTCAGGAGGTTAATGGGAACCAGGGAAGTCTTGCTTTCTGGCAGTTCCTTCAGCAACTGGTCCAATGGGAGTGGAAGAGGAGTCTGTCATAAAACTGGCGTATAGCTAAGAGTAGAAGGTGATATGTAATTCTACAACATGTTCTCTCAATCTTTTTGTATTTCTCTGTGCATTTACACTCATTTTCACTATGTAGTGAAAACCCAGAGAAAAACAAACAATAGTAGGGTGGCACAAAAGGAGTGTTCAGAGTCTCAGAGGAAATAGTGTGGTAGCTGGTAAAGTATAAAATGCCTTGTACTTGCTCCCACTCGGGACTGAATGGCTCAATTTCAAGGTTAAGCTTTGAATTAAAGGAAAATATTAATTTTATATGCGTGGGTGGTGATCCTGACTGGGAGGAGTTGCTCAGAAGGTGTCAGTAAGAACTCACAGCATCCAAAGAAACACAGGGCCCCACAGAGTTCAAAGTACAATCTTCTCCCGTGACTTCTGACTTGCCAAATTACCAGGCAAAGTATCAGTAATAAAGATTCTGTGATTAGACTTCAGCTGATAAGTTCTTTGAGACATTGGGCAAAACAATGCATAGAACAGCCTCTTTGTTCGTTTTCACCCCAGGCCAGAACAGCAAGACAGCATTTTTTATGAATAAAATAAATTTGACACTATGACAGTCAGAGCTGTAATGTATTTCTATGTGTTCTGCCTTAATTCATGAGGTAGGACTATTGCAATTTTTACAAATTTTTGTTTTGAGAATCAATTTAATTATTGATGTTGAAAAAAACACATTAGTTTCAATTTTCTTATGAATTGGTCTTTAGAGAGGAAGTGGAGTAAATAACAGTGAGTCCACTCTCTGTTTTACTTGATGTCTGAATACGTGTCTGTGGTGAGGTGGACTGAGATTTTTCAAAATCAGAGATGATCTGCACAAGGTCTGTGACAGTGTCTGTTCCAGAGCTCCTAGAGGGAGAAAAGTAAAGCAAATAAAACGTGATTTCTTTACATTTGGGGGGCCAAGGGTCTTGTACTGTCAGAGGATCCTGTCCCATTCTGTATATTGCAAACGGAGCCTCTTCATAGTTCCTGCAGGCTGTTCTGAGTGTTTCCTGTCGTACTCTATACCACACTATTAAAAAGCAATGAACATTCACTGACTCAGTTTTCTCCTCAACACACTATAAAAATAATGATTTTTCTGTTCCAGACCACCTCTGTTGAGGTCACTCACCCCTTTTAGAGCGCACTTCCTTGAGGTTCCTCCTGCAGTGCTCTCAGGCTCCTGGGGCAGGTCAGTTCTTCCAAGGCAGTCGCTTCTTATTTTTCCAAAGAACTCTTTGTTTTACGTAGTGAGGTGCTGGTCTGATGAGCATGGAGAATTAAACAAACGAAAGTAATGAGAGGCTTTTTTAGTATCGTGTTCCAGGGGTTGTTTCTGTAGCGAGAGAGAAGTTTTCTTTAGCAGGGATATGCAGCCAGAAGGAATACTTGAGCCAAATAAGACTGTGGTTTTCAGTGGAACTACCTGCCCAAAGGAGTTTTGTCAGCCTTGGGTAAGTGCCTAAGATGACTTTCATTATTCATAAATACTCAGAATGAAGTTGAAATCAAAGAGCTTTTAACTGGCAACATGAAATATCAAAAATACAGCATATATGACAAAAATTGTTGAAATTCAAAGTAGACCTTTCCGTGCATGACAGAAGGGAACAGCAGAAAGAGAATGCAAACCTATTTGTCGTCTTCTGGAAAATTTAGCCAGAACTGATGGCCATCAGAGAAAGCATTCTTCAGCACATTCATCTTGGAAATGACCATATATGAGAACATAATGAGATCATATGAATATAGGCTTGCACAAAATGCAGCTGTTGAGATGTTCCCAAGACTCCAGCAGCCAAAGAAAGCATACCAGTGAACAGGGATGTGAATTTCTGCCAGCAGGCCGTCTGGTGGAAGGGAGAGCAAACACAAGGATTAAGTCTATTTTGGGAGTGGGGTTTTGAACAGTCTTTTTGTGTCTCTTTTTTGGACTAGTCAAACACTTGGCAAAAGCAGTAAATATGTGCAGTGATAGTGGTGAGTACGTAGGGAGGAGGAAGATAATGAAGGGCACGTGTTGGCAGAGGACACTTGCGCCATGGGAAGGAAGAGCATTTTGATCTCAGGTCTGAACTGCCGCATGAGTGGACAGAGGACATGGCTGAGCATACACTTGGCAAGGATTGCATCATGTTGCACTGTGGTCCCTTGGGACCTGGAGCGAGGTGGGGGGAAGTTAAATGGAGATTATTTCTGGAAGAGAAATAAGGTGGAAAACCCAACCTTGTAGGGTAAGGGAAGCACCTTGCACTGAAGAGAATAAAATGAAAGAGAACAAGCTTTATCCTGAATTTAATGCTGAGGGTGGGATGAGATCAGTGCGAGGTCTGTATTCTGCCATTCTGCCTCTGAGGAGGTTTGTGTTCACTGGGGATCCTGAAGGTTCCTCAGCCGCAAGTCTAATTGCTGCCTGCCCATGGGCAGAAGTTCTCACTAGCTGGAGACTGTGGAATTGCTTTCCTAAAATGAGCCTTCATTTGTGCTACACTCAGGAGTGGTGACTAACTTACTCGTTTTCTGACAGCTGGGTTGAGAGGGTAGTTGAATAGATGCTGGAGCAGAATGTGTTGCTTAGAGAGGCCATATCCCAGAAGCAGGGATGAAACTTGGGGACTGCTTTTAAGGGGAGCGAAGCCTTACTTTGCAACAGCTACGTGTGTCTAGCAAATGCAATGCAATGCCTCCCATGGTGGTGACCTCACCAGTGAAGAAGACATCATCCTTTAATGCATTCTGTAATTGTCACTCTCAGCACTGCACTCCCTGTACTGCCTCCGCTCTTCTGCTGTGTGGGGCCTTGATCACTCTTGATCAGTGTTGCAGGTTTTGCAGGCTATAGCCCTCAGTGTTTGGACGTCTTCCATTTCTACTCCAGAGTACTCCCTGCGGTCTGTGGTACGTCAGCTTGTACTAGTGGTTAGTATCTTGGTCTGCAGGTGCCATCGCAAAGTGACATATTCTCCTGCCATTGTCATAAGGACATCATCTTTGGTACTGATAATAAAAATCATGTGGTTGATGGTAGGAAGTGTTGTCAAGATGGACTTCATCTCCAGGTGTGCCCTCCCAGGAGGTTTGACAAACATGTGTCATGGAGCAGGCAGCTCAGATCCAGCCTTTTCCAAACAATAAATTTTGTACTATGCCTAAAGCCAACGGTGAGTCAGCTATTGGAATTGATACTGTTTTGTCATCCCTGTGCCAACACATTCAGCTGGATTCTGTTTACCAGCATTAGGTAAGCATCTGATGGCTCCAAGCTGCTGTGCAGTCACTGCTTCTGCTCGGAAACTGAGTCAGAAAACTGAAGGGAAGGTGGGTCGCATGCAAGATTAGTTAATAATACCTTACTAATTGTTTTGGATTTTTAACCAGTTATAAGATCTTTCACGTGGCAGATGAAATTCACACATTCACAAGTCATACATTTATGCGGCCTGGCCACAGCTCAGAACCCCCTAGGAAATACCTACCCCATCCAGCATGTATGTGCCCATTTCAGAGGAAGGACAACTTGAATGTAGGTAACATTTACTGTGTGAAGGACTTGTGAGGCAGAGATGTTTAATGAAACAGAGAGACAGATGGGAATAGATCTGTTTTGACCTTCCTCACTTTCCCTTAATTCAGAAGGTTGCAGACAGATGCAAAAGAAAGGAGGAGATAGAAGCCAACTAATCACTGTTGTTTTTCTGAAAATGAACAGTACACATTATTTTGCAATAAATGGAGTAAAAATCTTAGGAATTCTTTTAAAATGAGTGTATTGGAGGAGTTACAATAATATACAATAATAGCAGGATGTTACTCGTGTTATTATATATCCCTTTAGCTGCAAATTTGCTTCTAGGCAGTAATTGAATAGGAAGGTAGATAACTTGTTTTATCCTGCTGCCTGCTTAGTTAGTCATATGAAGTATCCAGTCTGGCAGAATTCCCAAGTAGGACAGCTGGCTGTTACTGTGTGCCACTGGTCTCTTACCTCTTTAATAGAGTTTTGGTGCTGGAATTAAAAGTCAGCTTAAATACTTTCATAGCACTACTATTTAATGGGAGAAATTGTAGTGGTTGGCACAGGTGTATTGTGTAATTACAAATAGGAAGAGAACTGCCCATGAAAGAATTTATATTAAAAGCTGGTTTAAGACATGCGAAAACTGCATGAAACTTTGAACAGCTTCGTAGATGGACAAGGTTAGCAGGCAACACAAACTCTAGAGTCTGGGCCTCAGCTTGGGTTGTTAGGAACCAGATGTAGCATCTGGATTCTTGTTCTCCACCCCCTTATTTTGAATTTTTGTCTAATGAGATCCTTGAAGTGTGATTCGTTCCACATGTTCCTGGGGGAGGCTGATAGTGGTTACACCTGCTACTAGTTTGCTACATCCATATGGATGCTTAGGGCTGAGGGTGCAACAAGGAAGGGCACAAGCAGAATCTCAAACAGGGTCCTCACTGGAAATCAGGATAGTACTGGTAATGTTTGCAGTTTTAGGATATCCTATATTGTTTTAAGAGATCAGTTGGCTGTGAGAACAATTGAAATATTTGCCATTATACTCCATTATATTCCCGCAGCTTGTAGTAAAATGTATCTTTTTGCCTTAAATGATCTGTCCCAGTTAAATCAGCTGTTCCTTAAATCAGATCCACTACTGGAACTTGCTATAAGAGAAGTAGAAATACTTTTTAAATCAGATATTCATCCATGTCAGTTGGTATTTCTATTTCTCTAAATGCCTTATGTTACTGCTGGTGGGGTACTATTTTTCACCATCTGCACAACAACCAAAGGCTAATTTTCTGTTTGACAGGAGCGAACATCTTAACCCTGAGAAAAGGAGAAATAGAAGATTACAGGATAAAATACGCGGAAGGGGAGCAGAGGGTTAATTGCATGCGTTCAAGGAATAAGAAGCATCAGAAGGGAGGATAGAGAAGTCATGTGGATAGTCAGGAAGCTATAAATAATTCCAAGGTAATCTTCTCTGCCTTAAACTGCGTTGTTAGGAAAGTGGACGATGGGAGGCGGATAGGCTGCGCCCCTGTGGCTGGAGTTCAGGGAAGGCGATCGCGCTGGTCTAGGATGCAGCAAGTGTTCCTGAGCGGTGCCCCCAGCGCAGCCTGGCCCCAGCGCTGCTCCCCGGTGGGATGCGGTCGCTGCCCCGCGTGGCGCAGGCCGCACGAGGCACCGCGCGTGGCAGCGCTGCCGGCTCCGCTTCCCTGCTTCCCGCCGCGGCACCACGCGACCCCCCGCCGTGGGGCGGCCTCGAGCGCAGCGTGAGCCGCCAGCCCCAGCGTCGTCCTTTAATTGGACACAGCGGGAAGAGGATTTAGATCAGTGAGAGCGAGGCCAAAGCAGCAGGCTTGGAACTGCCGAGCCTTCGGCAGGGAGGTTGCTCGGACCCGCCGGGGAGTCCGCACGGGAGTTTATCCCACTGCGATCCAGCGCGGCCCGGGTGCGAGAGCTGGCGGAGGGGTTTGCTTACGGGCAGCAGAAGCAAACCCGCTCCTCGCCCGTGTTAGATACCCAAGCTGTGGTGCGTCCAAAGCCACCGATGGCCTTTTTATCCTTTTCACAACATGGCGGTTATCTACAGGCTGTGGCAGATCAGAGTCTTTGGAGTAATTCTGTAAAAAACTATTTGTGTGTCATCTCATTTCTACTTGTATTTTAAACACGAGCCTGGTGGTTTTTGTCAGCACAGTGATTAGTGCAGCACTTGGAAATGCTGTGGGGCTGCTGTTCTGCTCGGATGCCGTAGGAAACGGTGACATTGGCAGTGCTCTGCTGCGCTCAGACTCGCATGTCTGTCCTCAGTTCCACAGTATGGGCTTTCAAGCAGTACAGCTTTCCTCTAATGTGGCCTTTTTATTTGTCTGCTTCTAACTGATAGTTTTTTATTTTCCAGACTGCCAGAGCACTTAGCTCTTTCTGTGCTTTCTTCTATTTCTAAAACAACCCATTCTCTAAGAGAAAAGAGTGACACATATTTACAGCCACAAGGCTGTTTTCACATCTGAAGGCTGCATTAACAGACACACTTGGCAAAGAGTATCAGCTTCTCTGTTCCTATCAAGGGCCCTTGTCACACACATGAGATATTTCTAGGACTTGGAGGCTGGAGACAAGTTTTACTTTTGCCTCTAGATGAGGGATGGCAATGTTGACAATAGAAAAGAGTTTTTATTTCAGCATTCATATCATGGATATGGACACCATGGAAGCACACGGCTGTATAGGGCTGTTCTTGAGGGTACCAGGGCTGCTGGAGGACAACAGCACTTAAAACATTTTGAAGATGGAAACACATACTGCCCCAGGTATGCACTGTGAATCATTCCTAAGAGGAGATTAATGCACTTTTATATGTTTCCAAACATTCTCATTCTGAAGAGACTTACTGGAGTTTTGAAATTAAATAGGTGTTCCTTATTCATTGCTTTTTGCAAAGGAATCCTTGTTTGTCTTCCTTACAAGGGGAAACAAACAAACAAAACAAAAATACAAACAGAAAAACAAACCAAAGCAAAAAACCTCTTCAGTACTTGGGTGGATCTTATAACATTGTTTCTTATATCAGCAGGCTTTCCTTTCGCTCTTAATTTTGAAGCATTATGTATATTAGTTGAAGCACAACAGGTCAGCAGCGATGCTTTAGTGAGTAAGAATATGGGTTATGCTGCGTGGAGCCTCCCGACTGCTCCGGGTTTCAGGGGCCGCAGAAGCCCCCTCAGCAGCAATTACTTTAAGTAGGATTTGGGTGAGGGCTAATCTCTGACAAAAGTTTTGCTTTTGTCTTGAGAAATATCTCACTCTTTTTTTTCAAAGCCTTGACTTGATGAGCAGATACAGAGTGTCCCCATGGTAATTGTAGACAAAACTGCCCAAGCTGCATTCTAAACTCTTATGCCAGCAAATATTTTCTTTGAATGGATGCCTGTCCTTTCTCCCAGCCACTCTAAAATACAGCTTGAGGAAGCTGAACCCATTTCCACTGATTGAGTCTGTCCTATCAGTCTTTCCTTGGTTAGTTCTCTAAGGATAACATACAAAAACATGAAATTTCACTGTCAGAGATAGATTGGTTTCTGACAAATATAAACACTATGGAATGATCCTCTAGTGTTAAAATAATTGATTTATGCAGAAACCAAGATGAAAGTGAAATTAATATGTTAAATTAGGAAGAAATTTGGAGGCTGTTTCATTTTTTTTAATTGGCTGTTCTTTTTGAATTGTCTGTTTATTTGTGCACTTTGATTGTTATAGTGGTTTGCTATTATATTCCTATTGCATCAACGCCTTGCATAATCCTAAACTAGCATTTTAGTTTTCTGTGTTGTTGCTCTGTATGAGTTTTATGTTTTTTTTGATTAACTGTAGGCTCTCTCCACCCTCTTCTCCTTCTGTAACTGATCAAATCCTGCATAGAATTTTCTGCTTTGGATAGAATATCTTTTCCTGCCCATGCTGTTTCTCACTGAGGTTGGAAATGTTATTAATTTTATTTAGTATGTGGGAAAAACTTGGCTAACCCTTTAAAACCATGTTTCAACCCTGTAATTCAATAAAGTCTTTATTTTTAATGATAATAGCTTTCTCCTTGTGCTTTCCAAACTGAGTTCTTTCTGGTTTCAAGAGAATGAAGCACTATTTTCCATTTTTTAAAGCAGAATGTTCCTGTTATGTTTTTCAATTTTGGCTAAAATAATCCACAAGGTTGTTTAGAAAGTTTTCTAGGGAAAGAAGTAAACTGTTATTTTTCCATATTATGCAGTCTTATAGTGGCTTTTGTGATAGGTGAGGGAGGAAGGCAGGCAGACATATACATCTCGCCGAGTTTAACACGTCTGTGCTGAGGCTTTGAGTCTACACCTCCACAGAGTCCTGGCCAGGGTTCATGTGCTAATGCTGAAGATCAAGGAATTTCACTACTACCTCTTCTACATTAAAGAAGTGTTTTTGTTTTCCTTTGAACTCAGTTAGCTCCAAAACGCGCAATTACATCGCATGATGATGTGGATGAAACAACTGGCCAGAGCTGCCTCGTCAGTGTTTTATCCCGCCCCTGGCAGAGGCTGGCTTTACCACCTCGGTGTGGCACGGCGTGCTTGTGGCAGCCAGGTGCAAATGGTTATCTCCTGGCACAAAGGGAAGCGTGGGGCGGCAGGGTAGGGAATGACGCTCGGATGTGATTGAGGCTTTGGGAATGCTACAGGCCACGGAGCCGACGGCTCCCTTCCCTCTAGGTCCCCCCCAAACAGCAGCTGAGAGGAACTAAGGAATAGCAGGTTTGAGGAGAAATGTGAGGTGAGGAAGGGCCTACAGCCTCATCTGACTGATGCAGCTACCTCTTAGCTATTGTTCTTCTCTCTTTGAAAGCTTTTTCTCATTGAAAGCTTTTCTTGCAGTCTGTCTTGTAATGGTTGCTATGTATTTGTGTCGCTAACCTTCGTGATCTCGTCTGCAAGTTACTCTATTAAAAGGTTTCAAATCATAATTTAAGATTCTGTGAGAGACACTAGATTCTTCAGTTACTGTTGAGCATCAAAGATCATGAGCCGTCTCGGAGGAAAATGGGTTCAGAACAATGAGTGTCTGCTGAGGTGATACCCTGGGGATGTAGCCCTATTCCAACTATAGCAGTCCAATATTGTTGCTGTGTCCCCTCAGTTGCACTGCTACTTAGGTAATGAGTTCCATAAAAACAATTGGAATATTTGAGGCTGAAAATTAAACCAAAGCTGAAAAATTCTGTGAGATTAGCAAAATACTACATTTGTAGATAATAAAAAATATAGCAGCAATAGAAGGTTTCCTCAAACAACCTTCACAGCAGAAGACTAACCATTAAAATTCTTGTTGCTGCTTTGGTTTGTCGTTGATCTCCCTGTTCTTAAAGGAATGACAGTAAAGAATTACAAGTGCTTTTCAAATTTGATGTTTGATTAGAATCTGTACTATGCCAAAGCTTACTTGGAGATTGAATGACTGGTCTCCAAATAATCCATAGTTCAGATCTTCTATTGCCAGTAGAAAAGGCAGAGAATATTCAAGCTGATCTAAGACAGACAATTGTTTTATAGTTTCATGTTAACTCTTTGATTATTCTTATGGTACTTTTAATTCTTTAAGCAATTAGTGGGCATTTGACCCCAGATACTTAAGTAACTTGTCATTTTTTCCATCTATATCAGTCTGTTGGCAGTGATTACTTTGTACCTTTAAGAATGTGCTTGTTTCTGGTCCCTGCTCTGAGCATATTCAAGAAAAGCATATATACTGCAAGTAGTATATTTCACACTATTCACTTAAGAGCCTGTTGGCTTTTCATATCAAAGAGTCAGAAGTGAGATTAAATGTAAAAGGTTGTCAGGATTATATCAGAAAAGGTGTGATACTGTAGAGGATTTTTGCCAGTTAGATGCAGAATCAGATTAAAAACAAGGGCACCCTGGAAATTACAAGTGCAGCCAACAACAAACCCTTGCGGGCAATTGATTTAGAAGCAGCCGGCTTGGAAAAGGACCTGGCAGAAGGGTGGATCAGGGGCATCACTAATGGGATGTAATGCTTTTCTAGCTAAGCAGTTCAAATCTATAAGTGGTCCAGCACGACCAGAGTGCTGTTTGATGCAGATGAAGTGAGTGGAACCGCAGGCAGTGGTGCCCTTGCCACACCTGACTCTAGATGCTCTCGGTGGCAGTGGGGAGGAGGTTGTATGAGACCCTACAGTTGGTACCTTTACTGCCTGCATCCGTTTTGCTGTCTGTAAAGCTCCTCTAGCAACTCCAGCACTCTGCTTGGGTGGAAAAATAAGGGTGGAGAGCGGGCAATGAAGTCAAGAAGGAGCTGTGAACTCCATCATCATGTTGTTGTAATAGTTGTTAAACTATGGATTAATTCAGCTCAAGTACACTAAACCTTGAATCAATAAGCATTGAATGCACGCTTAAGTTCATCCCTTGCCAAACATGCCCTTACAGTTAATCGCATTCTTACAAGCTTTGAAGAAACAGTGCTCTTGTGCGGGTATTTGAAATAGCATTGGTACAGGAGCGTGAAGTTATTTTGTGTTGCTAAAGAAGCATGAAATTATTTAGCTCTCCGTGACCTCTTCTCTTCTGCCCTTCCAAGCAGATTAGACACAGATTTCATGCTCTCTGTTAAGGAAATAAAAAGCTAAAATGAAAGCTAGACACCTGGACCTGTTTCTATAGAAAGCTACCTTTGAACCCTCCAGCTTGCAGAGGACTCACTACTTATTACTTACTATTGATTTATTAGAATCTTTAAAATTCAGAGTAAATGACACTCAAGACTGACTTATTTATGTTAGAATAAAATGTTAATAGCTGAGGTTTGCCTTTTGCTCACTTTCTGTTTATCATCCTTTAATTAGCATTTGACTTTCATTATTCGCTAATGTTTTAAATGTTAATAAGACAAAATCCAGTTTAAAAAGACCTGAAAAGTAGTAATAGGTAGCAACATGGATGTTTTCCCTTCTTGAGGAAAAAAAAGTTCCTACAGGAAATTTTGAAAAAGAAAAAGCTTTGTTTTTGTATTGTGTAGTGTTAAGTGATATTGAAAAGTATCAATGTTGCATGCAGTGTTGGTACTATTACTCTCATCCACAACACAGTATTTGTACCATTCCCACTTGTTCTCAGTTAGGGTCTTCCAGTATTGGAATCATTTAAGTCTAAGAAAGCCTATCAAAAAGCTTCAGTCTTTCATTTTTTCCTTTGGAATGCTTTGGGGCTGCCATCGCAAAGAGAAGTATAATTTAAAAGTAATAAAAATGAACTTTATTGTAAAGGTGTGTGAAACAGTTCGTTTTTGTGTAACTTTTGTTTCCTATAAGTAAGAAGAAAAATGACAAATTTAAAAGTAAATCCGATTTTGGAAGTAAGAATTAGTTTTTCGTGACCTTAATTCAAAGGCACAATTCAAAACCAGCATAAATATTTTGTTCTGAGACTTTGTAAAAAAAAATGTAGTTTTCAGGGATTATTGCCTTCTGGAGAGTTCCGGTTCCTGGACAGCAGGATATATGCCAACTCCTGCTCATAATTGCATTAGTAAATTAAAGGAAATAGAATTTCCTCAAGAGAGGTTTTAGAAAGAGATCAGATTAGCTTCCTAAATGAAGACTGCTGAGTTACTGCAAGGATTTAAATAACAATAGGGATGTCGCAGCCAGAGAAACCACACAGATCCTCCAAAACCTGTGCCAGCAAAAGGTGCCAAAAGCCTCTTGCTCCGGAGGCTCCGGCAAGGGCGAGCGGGGCTGGCGCGTGGCCGCTGTTCGCGCGGGCAGCGACGGTGCGGGCAGGTACGTGGCAGGGTAGGTGGACACAGTGCGTGGTGGACAAAGGCAGGGCTGAGAGGCTTGTGAGGACGATGAAGTTTGACAGAGAAGAATGAGAGGAAGACACATCTAATAATAGTGTGTGTTTAACCGTTTATCTCTCATTAAGGAAATAAGCAGCTCAGAAAATAGTCGTAGTTAACTTACAGCAATTACGGCAGTGCTGCACCTCTGAGACAGCACAGAGTCAGCACTTCTGGCCCACGCTTAGCTGTGGGGTGTGAATAGATGTTTGACATGGGCTTAAATCTACCGCAGAAGTGCTGCTCTTCCCTAGGAAGCTGGTGGTGTGGGAGTACTTGGGAAGGACAGTCGCTGAGGTTTTCATGTGCTTTGGTCCTAAAACAGCTCGGTGAATTTGGTTTGAACTGCTAGATGGGCTACTGAGCCTCTGCAAAGCACGTGCTGCCTCCACAGCCTGGGCACCCACGGCAGAGTCCAGAAAGGGCAGGTGGAAGGGACCTCCATAAGGGATACAGGAAAAACCACCTAGCCCAGAGGTTCATGAGTACCGAGGAAGTCTGGACAGTATGAACCTGTCTGCCACAGCAGTGCGAGTCAGGCTGCACTGACACTGCTCAGTCTTCCCCAGCTTTCCCAGAAGACTGTTTGCTCCCTTATTCTGACTTTCCCACGTAGAGCAGCCTATTACATTTCTTGCAGGATGCCATGGAGAGGGTTAGGTCACAGTTTGGGTTAGGTTACCACAGAGAGCAGGGGGTACTGAAGGACCACTGAGATAGGACACCTGACCAGTTCCCAGAAGCTGAGTTCCCTCAGCTTCTAAGGCTGAAGCTTAGACTCTCTCAGTACCATCTTATGCAGGAAAGGAATATTACATAGGAAGGGAACCCTGGGAGGACCTCTACTCCCATATCCCCTGTACAACCACCATGACCCTGGAAATCTTCCACCACCTTTACTAGCCCTGCCCTACGGCACTGAAGAACCCTCTTAGGCATCTTTTTCTACACTTTGCTGCAGTCTTTTCCCTATACCTTAGGTGATGTTTTCTTTTTATCTGTCTGAATTTTTGCATAGCATCTCTTTGGCTGCAAGGATTTGTGCCAAGAGAAGACCTGGATGAAGTAATTGGTCTGCTCTGCTTCACCATCCCTTCATGCTGCTGTCAGGGGCCTGTGCCCATGCCTGAGTTGCCAGGAAAAGGGCAATGATTCCTTGCTGCTTCTGTCTGCCCAAGTGTGTCCCGTTAAATCACAGGCCCCGCAGCAAGTCTGGGTCATGCTCCGCAGCTAAGCAGTAAGTAACTAAAGCTGCAAGTGTCCTGCTAACGGAACGTCACCGCGCGTAATCCAGGCCCTGACTCAAATCGACAAGGACAGGTTGGCCTCTGAAATAATCTCTTTAAATAGCAGCAGCAGCAGCAGCACCTCTCCGAGTCGCGTCCCCTCCCCCAGCCGCGGCCGGAGAGCTGCTGGCCGCATCCCGGCCGGCACCTCGCAGGGAGGCTCCCGCTGCCCGCGCCCCGGCTCTGCTCGGCCCTGCAGCTGCCATGAATTTTGCAGCGCAGCTGCTCTACTCCCGGGTGTTCAAGAGCAGAACGCCCAGGGTCTGCGCCCGCAAGGATGAAGACTACGATCCTTTCTGGCAAAGGTTGGAGAATATTGCTGTCTGACGTAGAGCTAGAGCGCTCCTTCCTCCCCTGTAAGAGCCATGGTCAACCCCCAGGGCCCACGCAGGGCCAGACCCACGGACATCACCTCCCCAGGACCCCTCCTGCCTCCCTATGGTGCCGTAGTTGGAGCTTTGCTTCACCTCATTGTTTACCTTGTCGCTGTGCTGTATAGGTAATGCTTTCTTTTTCCTTTCCTCACTTTCTAAAAAAGGAAGTTGTTTGTAAATTTGCAACATTTCCCGAGGTTCTGGGGCTATGCGTGGAGTCATCCGCTGGAAGCGGTGGAGCTGTGAGTACTTTAAACCTGTGGAATTCAACTCTACTTCATCCCGAGTACTGCTTTTGAAATAAGCCAAGACTGGCCAAGGGACTGCCGAAAGCTTATCTTCATCTTGTCTCGAGACAGCTTATTTTATGTTTATTTTATACCTTGAATTACTGTGTTTGGGCATTGATGGTGCAGAGGGAAATTAGGAGCCTTCTGGTGCCCCTGCGTGGCACCAGCTGGGGCTGTGACAGCCGTGTGTGTGCAGCTGCTCTCTCCACTTTTTCCATAGCTTTCTCTCCCTGGCTTTTATTATCTGGACATTGCTGGCAAGATCAGAAGCTACTGTTGCCACATGTCACATAAACAGAGGGTCAAATCATTTGCTGCAAAAACTGCCTATGTTTGCAATATGCAAGAGTGTAAACTGTTTCAATGAGCTCAGTGCAGTTAATACACACTCATAAAAGAGGCAGCCTGAGGGAAAGGACTCCAGAAGGGAAGAAAAGATCCCAGTCGTGCAGGAAAAGCTGGCCTGCCCAAAGCTGCTTGCGATGCCTGTGAGGAACCTAGAAACCTGAACCAGCCACAGGATCATTCTTATCTCTGGTTTAGGTTATGTTGTTTTTCTTTTATTATGGGTGAATAAAGGTGTTAATCATAAGAGAACATCTGAATTCAGTGCAGATGTAATTTAAAGTGGAAAAAGGGTTAATTTTTGAAGAACTTTATCTGCCAAACTGCATGAAACATTTTATGTTGATCAGCTGTGCATGTTCTGTAAAAAGAGGCTAGAGGGATCTGACTGTCCAAAGGACCTCGGGAGATGTTGATGCAGAGGTGACCTTTGGTGTTCATCTTGCTCTCAGATTATTTTTTGCACGTTATCTATTTAACAGCTGACAGCAGGTTACCGTTGCCAGCAGCGGCATTTTGATAACGTGTATGGAAGCGTGGGCTGCATTGTGGCTGCAGACGCATGTGGGTACGGCCTTGGGCACAGTCTGTGCTAAACCTGAGTTACTGAAACGGGTGAGACACCCGGGCTCGATTCCCAGCCCTGCTGGGAGCTTCCGATGGGATTCTTAGGCTGTTCATTTTAATCGGTCTGTGTCCCAGTTCCTCATCAGTAAAGTTGAGCTAATATTTACTGATTTTTGCATTGCAGAGTAGAGGAAGAAATTGGTGATTCCTATGTGGCTTAGGAACAATCTTTTTTTTTTTTTTTTTTTAAGAGGATTTGGGTAACTAAACGTCAGAAATTCATTTAAATTCCCATCCTTTGATTGCCAGTGTTGGGGATGATGCTGTTTTGGGCAAGTGTTTCTAAGTACTACAGTTATATAATAATTGAGAAATTAGCATTCATATATAATTTTGTCTTTGATCTATTTTAGCTGTGTTATCAAAGGGACACTTTTTTTTTTTGCGGTTTTACAGTCATGCAGGGGACATTTGGATGCTGCATAGATCCCTGAGAATTGCTAGCAGTGCTGATGACATTTCTTTGGTGCTTCTCAACAAGCCTTAACTTTTCCATCACTTCTCTTTCATAAGGACCAATTTGTGCAAGCTGCTTAGGGACTGGTAACAGTTGCTGCTATTGCAGCATTTGGGTGTGCTTGAGGCAAGAAAGTTAAGCGGACTGGGAGAGCTCAGTAGGGATTTTGCAAAAGTAGGAGAGTTTCCTGGGGTTTACACAGGATTTTACAGGAAAGCTTTTCATATAGGGCCTCTGGGGTTAGGAGCAGTGGTGGCAAAAGGGTCTGGGGTAGGGTATCAAATGAGTGCAGCATGGTTTTGTGCTAAAACTTATTTATGCCCTATCGTGGCACTTGAATTTCTCTTATCTCATTCTGTGAAGGAACACAACAGCACTGGAACGGATGTCTATAGTTCCAGCATAATTTCTGCCCCAAAATGCATTGTCTTGACTCGCTTTGAGAGAGATGCAAAGGCTGCCTAACGGGCCAAATGCTGACTTTGGATGTGTCTGCAAATCAAAATGCCATAGTGGCAGCGCTGCGTTGGACCATTTCTGTGCACTCTTTGTAGTGGTGGCCGGTAATGGGAGCTTAGAGCAAAATGTAGCATTAAGGCACTGAAGAAAGATGTTTGCTCTGATAGACTCCTGTGGAGTCTGGAAATTAAGGGCTGAGGGGCTTCCTGAATCACAAATTGCTTCTTGAACAGTGAAGTTAATGCACCTTCGTATATTTGCACAACCTTTTTAGGAACCTATTTATACTTCTGGCCTTCGCAGTATCCTGTGGCAGGGTTTTGCAACCTAATGGGGACAAAAGAACTTCCTTTGATTTAAAGTTTCAATCTGATAATTTCATATGATATCCCCGAGCACTTGTACTGGGGGAAGCAGTGACTAGTCGTCTTCTCTTCACCATTCCCTAGACAGCTGTGATTTTTGTATAGTTTTGCTATAGACAACAATTCTGTTGTCTTCCCAAATTTATTTTCATTATTATTTTATTAATTTATTGTTTGATTAATATTTTTGTTTTGTGAAACCTATTTTCCTCCGTGCTATATAACTTGGTGTAAAATATGCCTATATGCAAGAAAGCAGATTAGTAACAGAAAAAATATTGTTTCTGAGTTGTTTTTTATCCTTGTCAGAGTACTTTTCAGCACAATGTCTTTGTCTTGGCTTTGAGATTTTAAATTATGTGAAGTTATCTGTTTAAATCTGTATTTTTTTCTAGTTCCTTAATTATGCGTGGTATGTCTCCATATGGATCTTCTCTTTTATTTTTTGCAGTTATGCTGAGCAGCTGTTCTTGAAAAAGTAGGTTTATAAACTATATTTTCATGTTTGCTTTTACTAATTACTTTAAAGGTAAAATTGCATGATATATAGCCACATAACAAAATTTGCCAGTTGGATATTTGTTTATAGCTGGAAATAAACACACTTTTTATGAAAAGTTTTCTATGATAAACTTGTAAAAATGGCAAGCAATTCATTTGAAAGGAGTTTTATACTGCTGGGGATTTATATTTCTGTTGACTCTGCATATTTGTCCGTGGGGCATGGTTATTAGAAGAGGCACCGTGTTTTGTTACTGTGCATGAGAAGTCCTGCCTCAGTTTTGCGTTGCTCCAGCCATTAGGATCTGCATGTTTTGATGCCTGCTTTGACTGTTTCTGTGAAAGAAATTAACACTGAGGTCATTACTGCAGAGTATATGGGCTGTGCTAGCAGAGAGAATTGTATCTAGGTTATTAGTTGTCCTCTTATGATGAACTATCAAACTTAAAACCTCTTTATCTGGGGAGTGTGAGAGCTCTCCGTGGGCCCATGGTGCACCCAGATGGGTTCAGTGGTGAAAAATCTCATTCACTAATGGAACTGAGAAAATATATCCGTAGAAGGAGAATAAACACATATCTGAAATAAGCAGAACATGCAATAGCATGATGATATTCCTTTGGGAAAGAGGCTGCAGATCTTTCCAAAGCCAATATATCATATTTTCCGTATTAAATGCTGAGATGTTGATGTTTCAGATGTGCATCACGTCTCGAGCTTGAAAATGTTACACATTTTTACATCTGTTTGACATTTTGTTCTTATTTTTAGTGATTATAGGGTGGTGACTCCACTAGAGACCTTAGGAGATATTCTCTGTTCATGGCAGCAACACTGTACATCAGGAACTATTTTTTTTTTTCCTGGAATTTTGATAGTAGAAAATTTGACCCAAGATTTCTATAACTATTGAAAAATTATGGACCAGGCAAAGACTGAGAATCTGATTTACTTCCCTACTTACTTAAGCTAGAGCAAGGAAATCCAAGAATAGGGCCAAAAATCAGTATTCCATTTTGTCATTTTGAGTTTGCTGACACAAAAATATTTGACAGCAGTAATGGATTGTTACCCTGCAGCTTGTACCCTCTAGCAGAACCCTGATTTGTCAATGTACTTTTTGTGACTGTTTCTTGCTGTGGTTTTAATTGGCTTTTTGTAGCTATTTGCAAAAGAAATGGGAAAAGTGGGAGTTGATCTCATGTCTGAGACACCATTACTAAAAATTTTTGACCTAAAAAACCGCAAGTTTTTGATCTGCCTATGTATTCTCTAAACTCATTTCGAATATAAGAAACGTCATTCATAGCTAATGCTTGCTACACAAGTTAGGTACGTGTTTAGAGATAAGATTCTGGGTTTTGGGGGGAGTAGTTATGGAGTACTGTGATATAGGAAATGTTTTGGTTTTGCCAGAACTTTGAAGCCTGAGAGAGAACCTCTTAGGTCAGGATAGCTGTCATTTATGCCCTAATCCTGTTTAATTCCCGAAACCACGGGCTGTGCTGTAACAAGCTCGCGGGGAGCCAGTCTGATCTGATTCTCGTTTGTTGCATTAAGCTAACTCATGTGCGTGAGATTTAACAAGTTTAACAACCTTATGAAATGCCCCAATTCCCACCCACCCTCTAACCTCAAAGGAGCAGAAAAGCAGAAGACTACGGAATAGAATAGTTAATTTGAAGACACAGGCTCTGCTCTTTGATAGTAGCTTTATGATGTGCACCTATTTTAATTCACAGTGTCCACATAAGTTACAAATGTGTCAATACTCCATGTCTTTCCATGTTATTTCAGGAATTTTGGAGAGGCAAGTCCTTGATACAAAAGGTTTTTTTTCTGTCTCTTATTTTAAAATAGACTTTTCAGGATAGACCTAATAGCCTGGGGCTACCAATATAGTACTAATTCAAATAATAAAACCTTTTGTGCTGCCCTTATTTTTACTGGAAGCCCTCCTGGGACAGCTGAAGCATACTAGGAGGCAGAGCTACTGGCGTAGCTTACCAGACCACAGGAAAGTGCATGCCACTCTCAGAAGGGAGACCACTGCCCCAAAAGCAGCTGTTTCCCAACATTTTTACATTTCTTGTGGAAATGAATATAATGCACATTACAGTGGTGATTGCTACCGGAAAGCAAGGGCAGCAGTTTTTTATGAGCCCGGCTAATGAAAAACCACATAGTTTAAATGCGGATTGTTTTGTGCGTATGATAAATGACAAGAAAGTTTAGGTTTCTTTGGTAGGGATGTTGAAATATCTAACATAATTTAATTTTTTTTTTTTTTTTTTTAGAAAAACGTTTCCTCCAAGTGGAGCTAACACTGAGCCCTTTGTGCAGAGGCCTGTAACATCTGTGTAGGCACAGCTGCAGACCTGGGGCACGTTCAGCCCTTTCTCAAGTCACTGGTCTTCTGCTTAATGCTTCTTTCCCTCTACAAGTCACACTCTGAATTGCAAGAATTTCTAGAAATTTTATTCTATTTGTTAGTAGGACTGCAAAAATATACACTATAACGTCTATCCCGTGTGAACTCCTGAAGCATATCTTATTTGTTTCACTGTGGACTGCAGAGTGGGACAGTCTAAAGTAGCTATGAAGCAATTATATTACTTTCAACAAAGTACTATATTTATAACATGAGGTTTCTCTAGATATGTCCTCACAAACTGGTAGTAATAGTGACTTTTTTTTTTGTAGCAAAGTGGTGTTGAATTTCCTCGAGGAAGGAGGATTTCTGGCACTGCACCCTTGTATGGCCTGCAAGCCTGTTCTTCAGCCTTGTAGCAGGCTGTAATTGCTGTATCACAGTCGCTTTCTCCCTGTCACAAGGCAGTCCATGGCTGATGGTGTGCCTTCTGAGTATGGAAAGATGGCTTTTCTACTTCGTAATCACACTTGCTAGTGCTCTGAGTAACATTAGGGAATGGTCTTCAGCAGCTATCTGCCTCTCTTGAAAAATACAGCATTGCAAACGGTACCAGATATTTCAGATTTTCTGCAGAACCCCCTGAGACCTGGGACAGTCGCTGATTGAGGCTGATGTTTTGGAAGGTCTAGCTGCACAGACAGCTGTGCCCCTTCTTTTTGCTTGATTATGGCAATTTTTCAGTTTGTCCACATGCCAGGTTATCTGCAGCTTTTCTACCAGCTGGCTGGCTACCGTAGCTTTCACACTGCCTGCGAGATCAGTAATACGATATTAGAATTTTAGTCTGCATAATTGAGACTTGCAAAAGAGCAGCTGAGCTGGGCATCCTTCTCAAATGCTAAATGTCAAGCCTTTAATCATCCAGGCATTCCTAATGATGTTTCTTCGTTTGTTTTTAGGGATGACAGTAAGATAAACAAACAAGATGCCCCAGCCCACTGTGCTCTTCACTGCTGTAAGGATGGGCCAGTAAGAAATGGTCATATTGGGCAGCGGCCACCCTCTATCAACCCCGAGAGACTAAAAGATTTTGCTGAGGAAGACTACCTGAACGGGGACGTGAAGACCTGGGAGATGAAGATAGTGAGTCGTAATGAGGAGTTGCTTGGGGACGCCCATTCCCGAATCCCTCAGAGAAGCAGTAAGACCAGCCTGTCAAGCTGTAACAAGCTGATTCGATTTGAAGACATTAGTGCAGCAGCTTTCAAAATCCAGTGCGGTGTTCAGAAGACACCCTGCATGGTAGGGGATTTTTATAGATTGGCATTCTCTAAATCCTTCCTTTAAATGACTGAGATGACTGATATTTGTATTAGTAGTCATCATCTGTCAATAATAATTTTCTTCTTATCTCTTCACACTAATGTAAATCCTCAAATATAGCAGTGACCTGTTAAAAAAGGATAAATAGCATTAGACATTGACTTAATGCACTGCGATATTATGAACCGGGAATGTGCAAACACGGGCAGCATGGGTGAGAGGGGGCCTTGGAGAAAGCAGGGAGCACACCCAGCTGGCCGTGTCACCTCACTTTGCATCTCGTGTCACCAAGTCTGCAGAGCGGTTATGCCTGAGGCGCACACACACCTCTAGACAGAGCGTTCGTGCTTTGCTTGTGTTGTGTAGAGACTCTCCCAGGAAAAGAAGATGGGCGTTATGTTGCAGCTAACAAGCTGGGGATTGTGAGCAGTTGGCAACCCTGGTTGTACTTGTCAGTTGCATTAAGTGCTGCTTTATAAAGGTAGGTCAGTGAGCAAGGAGAGGAAAAGAGGCCTGACTTGATTTGCCAAGCAGACCGACATGTATGTCTGCCAAGGACCTGTTCCTGCGGGCACCTTGGCCAGCTGGCTCACTGCAGGGCCTCCTTCACACCTTCTCCTCACATGGATGAGGCCAGCAGCTCAAAACCAGCAGCACCTGTATCTCAAACGAACCCCACAAGCCATGTGCTTGGCCACAAAGTTTTGCTGCTACTCTTAAAACTGAAACAACCACCATAGCCTAACATAGGGAAAGGTGAGATTTGTATCTGGGAGTCCATCTTCTGCTCCTGCAGGTATCCACATGATGGGAAATTTTTCATAAAGTGGTCATGCTGTTTCCAAGCAGTTAAATTCTCTTTGGCCAATTCTCACCATTTGTTCTTAGGCAGCACTGCCCCTTAACTAACTCATTTTTCTTGGGTGTCTCTGACAGATTAATGCTGCACAGTTATGTGCCCTTTCTGCTTTCACTGTGCCAAGCTAAATAGTCTAGCTTTCTTGAGCCTCATTTATGAAATAAGATCCTAGGATGATTGCGCTAGTGGAAAACCTATCTCCCTATTTGTCTTGGTCTGAAAATAGCTTGTGACTGTTGCTATTCATAATAATCTTCATGCATAATTTATTAGTATACATTCCATGCATTAACTCAAAAGGAAAATATTTAAAGCACAATGCTTTAATCCAAGAAAATCCAAGAAAACACAGATAACTTTCGTTTTACTTCCTCATCAATAGAAGACTTCCTTTCATATACACATATACATTTGGACAAAAAAACAAGCACAACTAAAAAAGCACTCGACTAATTGAATGAACTCCTGCAGCTTCTTTCCTAATCTTCCAAGATGAAGCGCCCCACTGGATTCCTGTGCAGGAGCGCGCCTGAAGCTGAAACATGGCTCCATGAATGATAGTAAAACATCTGGTAGAGGTTGTGGCTAGAGGAAGAAAAATATGAGGATTTTAGCATTAAATCAGACAGTTGCTTTGGCTTCAGATGTTGTTTTGTTTTGGATTTATGGATGCCATGTGGAGGCTGCACTGGGGTGTGTTGTATGTTAGAGACAGAATCTCTAGTTCCTAGACAGGATCAAGGTGACAAAAGGAGAAAGCTACTGGGAAGGAGTTTCACTGAGTCTTACCAGGTCACACACCAGGTTAGTGCAGCTGAAATAGCACCGAGACCTTCTCTCTTTCTATTGTTAGGGGTAATTGCTATATTTAGGTCTGATGGAAAAAAAATACTCGGTTAAAGGAATGATTCAAAGCAGGAAAGGATAACCTACAGAGTTTAATTATCAAAATTCAAAATAGAAATATCTGAAATGCACCATTTCTGTGGTACAGAGTGAATTAATGAGCTGTATTTTAAATACAGGAGCCTTAACAATTTTACAAAGTCACAAGATTAGCCTCCTTAAACAATTTTGTCATTGTTTGCTGTGGAATCCAAGATGCTCTACAAAAGCAAATATGGTAAAACTAATGTGAAGAACCAGGGAGGTAGTATCATTTTTTTCCAGTGATTTTTGTCCTATTTTGCTTGAAATTCTTCCCAGTTTAGGCTGTTATCCTATCAGTTTACTCCGAACTTTGCAGTCTTTCAGTTATGCAGACAGATTTGCACAGTGGGTGAAAAATCTATGCTCTTACATTTGCAGGATTTTCAGAAACAACCTAAAGAATCTGGCCCCACCTGTAGGTGAGGAAGTTAATAAATGTTTGTAAAACCTGGAAAGTGTGGAAGCATTCATTTAAAATATTAGTTTAATTATATATTTAAATTTTACTAATATTTGGATGTTTAGTTTAATTGAAGTAAGTACCTATTTCAGGTATGTTTAGTTTGCAGAAATACCTAACACTTTTAAAGTCCCACTTTAGTAGGACTGGTAAACATATAAAAATATCCTGTTATTATAACTATCTGTATGTATACTTGCACATATAGACACTTGCATGCCTTTTGAGATAAATATTTAAAACATCTTGCCACACTGTCCTTTAATCTATCTCTTTGTGTGACTTATCACAAAGCAAGGGCTGGATTCCCTAAATCCACAAGTCTTCACTCCTAGTTGCAGTTGATTGAAGTCGGATTCCAATTTTGTAGAGTTGCTGGATCTCTATTTAATAAGAAAAAAAAAAAACAACAGACAAAAACAAAACAAAAATAACACAAAATGACAACAGATAATGTTGTATAATATCATTGTATCTATGTATTGTATGTATATTTTTCCTTTTTAATTCTTCCACTTCCACTTTTTTCATCGCTGTAATAATACTTCTATACTCCAGTATTCTAGGCTGTCCAAGCAGTACGGAGTGGACATCTACCTAAAGAAAGAGTTTCTCCAGTACACGGGATCTGTGAAGGAACGAGGTGTGCTCCATCTTGTGACATCACTGCCTCAGGTATGACAAAACGTCCACGCTCAAAAAGAAATAGAGCACTTCTGCTTTGCAAAAGTTGAGCAGAAGTAAAACTAGTCTTACCTGTAATGTCCATACACTGCCTGTGTTTTTCTACTTTTGAACCACTGTGCTGTTTAAGCACATAGATAAGTCTACAAATGCCTGAATGTAAAATGTTTTACTTCTTTATTTACACTTGACAAATATACTGGATTTTTTGGTGATGTGCTAAAAAATATTTGAAAGAAGAGTTTGCAAAATGTAAACTTTTTTCTTTAACATTTGGATAACGATGTTTTTATCTGTATTGTTCTGACATGTTGAAGTCATGATGAAATCAAGTCACAGTAGTTAATCTAGATCATTGATGGATTTTGTAATGAATTTCAATATCATTGCGTGACTATCTTTTTCATCACCTGTTGTAGGAGATTATTGAGTTTCTGCAATAGTAATAACTATAATTGGCATGATAATTTCTGAACTTTAGTTTAGTTGGTTATTCTTGCAGTCTTACAGTAATATGAATAATGAATAAGAATTTCTTCTGTTACAAGGAAACTTGAAATTATTTCCTAAAGGCAGGGAGGAAGGACCAGATAAAGTTTATTTTGGAGTTAGATGGAGTTTTGCAGCTAATTCCAGCAAAACAAGAATTGAACCTAGAGAAGTAAAGGAAAATAATATGAAATTATCCTATGCTAATTTTGTGTATAAATCCTAGGATCACCCAGACATGCATATACTGTATCATAATATCAGGCAGTACAGCAGGTAAAAAAAAGGCTAAAAGTCTAGTAGGAGGAAGTCAGTACACTCTAGAATGATCCCTGATCATGTGAGACCAGTTTGTGACACTACATAACGTGCAGTAAGTAAACCTATTTTGTAGGATCAGCAAAGAAAGGGGGTGATCGTGGCTTCGGACAGCAACTTCTCCATGGCTGTTGCTTACCATGCCTCAGAGCTCCATATTCCAGTGTTTGTCATCATGTCAACCAGCACCTCCCCAGCCAAAGTGAAAACGTGCCGTGAGTACGGTGCCATGGTCATCCTCTACGGCACCACCACCAAGGATTCCCAGCTGCACGCGAGGAGGCTGGCACAGGAGAACAGCTATCTCTACCTCGAAGAGTAAGTGGCAAGTTAGATTGATTACAACAATTAGGTGACCACATAGCTCTGCAGAAACAGTTGTTTTCCTGAGTTGTCATAAGTTTAGGATTTGATCCAAGGTCATCAGAAGATTTCTGCTACCTGGCATATGGACAGTTGTATGTTTTCAGGTACGAATCATGAATCTCCATGTAATGGGACGGAGATCAAAATTAAACATCCTCCTCCAGATTAGACAAATGTCCTGACTGGGAGCAGTGTGGGCTGCTATTATACTGTGTGCTGTGTTATTTTTTTATGAAACCCTGTCAGTGTGCATTGAGATTAGCATTCTCTTTTGGTGTCTCTGTTTGAAGCAAGGTCATTAAAAGCCAGCCTTTAATGCAGAGGCTTCAGTGACACGGTGTAAAGCACATAACGATTCATGCTGAGAAGATTTTCACCTATCTGCTATGCCTGGCAAAACTGGGATACTGGGTTGAAAGAAGGTGATTAAGGCAAGACTTCACTCGTGTTTAAAGTAGATTATAAATTTAAGTTTGTGAACTACCTGAGGTCATTGAATAAGCCGGATCTAATAGATGATTAGAACAGAAAAAGGCAGGCAGAAATATTTAGAATTGTGCTACTTCCCTGCTTTCCTTTTTTTCCTAGAGTCTTTTCTGCATTTCCCCTCCCTTTTCTGTTTTTCTTACCCTTTGCCAAGTAAAACCACTGGAAGGGTGGAGGGGTGCATCATTAGCACGACATAAGCAGCAGTTATGTCCGTGCGTAGCAGCAGATGCCGTGCTGGACCGTTTCGCTCCTTCCCCACCACCTGCTCCGCGCGGGGCTGGTCGGCCCTGCGTTTGCACGGGGCCTGCCCGTTCCCGCCTGCCTCTTGGGCACTGCTTTCAATAAACCTAGTGATACTGATAATTAACGTAATATTCCTTAGAAAGAGCATCACAGAATGAGTAGAGGGAGAGAGTCCTTAGTTCTTTCCTTGTTAGTTTTTACATATCCACTTTGTCTGGGAAAAACGATACTAGAAACTCTGCATTTCAATGACAAGGCCAGCTCTGTCACCAGCTAGTGCTGGCCTGGGCTCTTTGGCACACCTTGATTGTCACCAAGGGCAGGATCTTGTCTCATGCCAAGACTTCCAAAGAAATCCAAGGGAATTAATGCCCCAGATCCCACTGAATTTTAAATACCTTTAGACTCCTAGACAGCTTTCTGTAACCTTTTGATGTCAAAATTGCTGTTAGCCATTTTGTCAATAGGTGTCAATTGCCAGCAGCTGTGTTTCACCATATATCACACTTGGGCATTAGAACTCAATTATCTTATTGGCATTACAAGCTTAATCCTGCTCCCCAAATAATTCTATAGGTTCATAAAATTCCAGGCGCAATGCAAGCAAAGGGCTTCAATATCTAGATCCAAACAATTCTGAAAGTATACATTACAGTTAATAAGATCTCAGCATACAGATTTACACTAGTTCCAAGTTACGAAAAAAAAAATAGTCTCTTGCTATGTGTATTTAATTAAAACCCAAGACTTCAGACACAATTTTCCATGCTCAAGGCAGGGAAGACCAATATCATGTTTGTGAATCTTTTCATAACAAGATGCATAAAACACCAGTACTCAGTATAGACTGAGAAAGCTTTCTCAGTGAGAGATGTTTATATGGTATGGCCAGTCTTCTTGCAGGTGTGTGCACCATATTTTGATCTGATTTGACCAGCTGATCTCCTGTGCTTTAGAAGAGAACTTCTGAAAGGAAATTCTATTTTATTTTATTTTGTTATATTTTATTTCAAATCCTGTCCTGTCCTCTTTCTACCTTGCCTAAAATCCTCAGTGATTTGTTCCTTAGCAGGCAGAAAAATCACAGTAATATTTTTCCAGCTATCAACTATCAAATGCATTCCCAGGCAATAAATCTGCACTATTAAGGGGTTGTTCTTGTATTAATTACTCACTGGATAGAAGAAGAAGCAAAAAAAGAAAAATCTGAGAAGAGAACAATCAAGACAATGGAAAGATCCAACCCCTGTCTTGTTGCAAGCTAATACAGACAAAATCACAGAGCTGAAGCTTATTTATTAATCACACTGGTGGCAATGTTGCTCAGAAAGGGGCGGCTTCATGGGATATCTGGATTTCCTTAACCACCAATTGATTCTTTCTTTTCCGAAGTCAACATTACATGACTGACTTCTACTTCACCTGTAGCGTGTCATGGCCTGCAGTTGGGTGTGTCAGCCTCAGTTCTCCGTATTTCTTGAGTGCAATTAAATGCTGAGTTAGGAAAAGCAGGAGGCAAGTGTTCGGTTCCAGGAGGGAAACTTTTTATCCAGTTGCTACTGGGACTGGAAGTTCCAGGAAGGAAATTCAATTTTTTAAGCTGGAATTCAACCAGGACATCTACATAATTGCTGCTCAGGCAAGATGGGGTCAGAACTTCATTACATATTTAATTGGAAAATTGGCCCTTAAAGTGACACAGTACTTCTGGGGGAATGTGAGAGAATGACTGGGTTGTGAATCAGAGAGGGAAGAGTGTCACAGATTGAATTGCTCACCTTCCTTCCTCGAGTGTCCTGTTTTGCCTGGTGCAAATCCATACCCAAATACCGAGCAGACTTCTCTCTTATTATGTGTATTATTACGTGTGATCTAGCTAGTCCGTTACTCTAGGAAGCCCAACTGGAAGCCCAGAACAACCTAAATAAATATATAATAAAAAGTCACATGTAACTAATTTGGAGACTGAGACCTTGAGAATAGTCTTCAATTGCTGGTTTAGAAGACAAATGGTGAGATTCCTAGCTCTGATTCGAAAATCATTTTTTTTCTCTTTTTCCTGATTTCTTCTTCCTTTATTCCTTACATATTTTTATGGCATGTGATAGTGAAAGAGATATGTATAAATATAAATAACTCATTTTATTATAAAAAACTGAAGGCTACTCAGTGAACTGCTGTTTTAACTAAATGTTAGCAGAAAAAATGTGATTGTCTAAAACAAATTGCTCCACAAGAATTGCTCAGGAGACCAGTGATCTATCCTGTCATGTGTAAAAAGGAGAAGCAAGCTCCATTGGGAGCTTCATAAAGATGCTTGAATTCAAGGGTTCAGTTAGCCATTCCACTAGCATTCCATGATTTCTTGCCTTAGTCTTTACTTCTGTTAGGATGAGAGAAATTCTACCCCTTTTCCTGTGTGACCACTGGCTTTTGCCCAGAGGCATTTGCTGGGTGTTTGAAGTGATTTCTCAAGAGAGCCTCAGTCTCCACCTCAGAGGCAATCTGGGCCCCTTGCTGAGCCTCTCTGTGTAGGTCTAACAGGATTAGAACAACACAACTTCTTAGTTCTAGATTGCACTGGGTAAAGCAAAACAAGTGAAATCCCTCAAGCTGTAATTCTGTTTGGTTATTCATCTGCCAGGAAAAGCAGAATGTACAGGCACCAGCAGTCTCACATTTTTCATTCATATATCATTCTATATTTACATTTTTGTTAACTTTTAACTAAAATCCAAATCAGCTTTTAGAAATAGATATAAATTAATCATGTAACTATATATAGGGGACTTTTCTCTAGTCTTTTTTACTCTGTTTGCCCCTATTCTGCTTATTAAACTGCCTGTGCCTTAAAGTGTTTTACCAGTACATATTTTGGCAGAATAAATGCTTCTCTTATCCTTCCGTGAGGTCTTCCAAAGCAATATGAAGGTATCAGATATTGGCCTTGGGCTGTGGAAAGACTTAACTCTGTACTAGTCTGTTTGGTATCTAAGAGGATGAACACAGTGCTTAAATTTCATGAAAAATCCTTTTTATCAGGAACACTAAATTCCGCTTGTAAATAAAGAGAGAAGGCCTTTCCAGTCTTTGCTTTTGGTTCTGACTACAACATTGAAAATTCACGAAGCTTAAGGAGGTACTGGCAATGAGAGAAGGACTTTTGTCATTTTCAAATCTGTATTTACCTCACAGGAGGAACAGCAAAGCTACGAGTACTCTCCAGCCTGCTGGCTGTCTGGGAGGTCAGGCTGGATTGCGAGCTCTCCTTGACTGCTGACTACCACTTTAATCCCACCCTTCTCTCCAGCATGGAAACTCACTGTCCCGTTGAGCCCAGATGAGTGGTGATTCAGCTGTCTTGAAGTGCTTGCTGATGTGGTTGCAACTGAAGGATTTTGTGCCTCTGTTTTTCAGAAATTTTTTTTGCTCTGACTTCATTTTGCAATTTATTTACACATTATTTTGAAAAAAAAATATCAGAATCAAAGCCTGTCGTGGTCTGTTTGATGGCAGGGACCTGTTGTATTGCCTCCTGGCCTGATCGTGCTACTGATTTATTCTCACATGTAGCTTTTCTACTGAATCATATCTTTAAAGTAATAGATGGCAGTATTATATCGTTGAGAAATTATGAACTCTGCTGAGCTGTGTCTTTCCTTCCTGCAGAGAAGACAGCGCTGCCTACCTGTCCGGGCTGGGCACGGTGGGGCTGGAGATGTACGAGCAGGTGCCCAAGCTGGACGCGGTGGTTTTCCCCGCAGGAGGGCACTGCGGCTTGCTGGCAGGGTCGGCTGCTGCTCTCAAGCATCTCAACCCCCATATCTCGGTGATTGTAAGTTTCCCTTTGCCTTTGAACTGTCCTGTTTTGACAACTTTCACCTCCTACCAGTGGGATTTCCAAAAGACCATAGTCTCTGGTGAGACACGGGGAGAGTCTGTACGTGCCCTGGTCAGGAGCCCTCTGTGCCTGTCGTCTCTGCTCAGGAGAAGGGTATCTGAGCACTTGGAAAGTCTGCCGACTCTTGGCTGGATATAAAATATATACATATATATATATAGATATATACACACATCCATATGGGAATGTTCTTCCAAAAAAGATCAAATCCAGTTCTATGTTTTGGATTCATTTCTTACTGGAAAACTTTGGCCCTGAAAACTTCACAAGATAAGTTTAGTCACAGCATAATTGTTTTGGGAAAAATCTCTTTAAAAAATTTATTATTTTGTATTGTTGTATTGTTGCCATGGCTGACAAAATCTGTCATTTCTTCCCTTCCTTAGGGGGTTGAATCTGAAAGCTTCCCTGTGTTGCAACAATCCTTGAAGGCTGGCCACCCAATTGAAGAGCAGGCTTGCAGCAACCACCACTTTTATGGAGGTATTGGGATGGATTATTCTTCTGGAGGTAGAATAAAAATTATAATTAATTTCTCCAACCTGATCAAATTCTTTTTGAGTTAATTCAGTTCTAACATATTTGAATGAGATCTAACCTTGAAGAATCAGAATTTCACTCATCCTACTGTAAGAGCAATTTCTGACCGGTTACCTCTACATTATTCCCACTTAGTACAACAGGGCACACAACAAATTCTTTCTGGGAGATCTTTGCTCCTCTATTGCCAAACTCATTTTTGCCACACAACAAATCAATTAACTTTAGATCATATAATAGCAGTGTGATACACTTATTTTATTCTATTAAGGTCACAAAAAATGTCAGAACTTTAAAAAAAAATGCTGAAGATGCCTAGATCAAACAGCTTCTTACTGTTGTATTTTGCGATCTGCAGATGTGAGTGGACATGGCTTTGGCAGCAATTCTTTGCAGCTCACTGGGAAGCTCGTAGACAAGGTGGTTGCTGTGAGGTAGGTGAAGAGAAGCAGTGCAATGAGTGACGTGATGTGAGCGTGGCAGGGTGTGAAGAACGGGCTGCGTCAGTGCTCGCTCCTGCTCTACCTGTGTGCAGGTGCCCGGGGGTCCACATGGGCCGGGTGCCTTCCACTCCAGCAGGGCAGCAAGCCCACATTGCCCACCTGTGTCTGGAAGACGTATGCAGGGAATATTACACTGCTGTCATAGTCACTCGTTCCTCGTTTACCTACCACTAATGCACTCATGTTCCTCTTGTATCGTACCACATGTGGCTGGTGGCCTTTGGAAAACCTCTGAAAGGCCCAGCTGGCAGGAAACCCTTATAATTTAATTGGAAAAATGGTTCTGTTACAAGAAGAGAAAAAAAAAAAAAAAAAAAAGGAAAAATCCTGTCCTGTCTTTCAGTTAACAGCATGCCTGAGATACACATCCACCCCCAGCAGCACAACTTTGTGTAGTGTAACCACGAGGTCATTATATAACCAGGAGGATAGTAGAAAATCCTTAATAAATAGAAGGATTCTTTTGGAGTTTTGACAGCTGCTTTGGTTTGTTTTGACAAAATTCTTTTGCCTTTAGAGAAGAAGATATCCTCATTTCAATGCTGAGATTGTTGGAGTATGAGCGAGCCACAGTCGATGCAGAAGGGGCCATTGGACTTGCTGCTTTAATTGCTGGGAAGCTCCCAGAGTTGAAGGGAAAAAGGTAAGGCAGCAATTGCAAGCCCAGGTCTCGGCAGGAAGCTGGCCAAAAGCCTGGCCGGAGTGTGCTTTTTCCTTGGAAACGGAGATGAGAGAGGGTGCTTGTTTTAAGGGAAAGGCAGTTCTTGTCCTGAGCCAGCAATGGGCTCCTCAGTGTCAGTTATCTCAGGCTGAGGAGACCACACACAGCTCAAAAAACCACGCAGATCAAGGCAAACGGCAGCTCAGAGACCAGGCAAATAGGATCCTTTGCTCGTGTTCTCAGAAAACGGGGGGAAGACCCAGTGCACAGGGCCTGGTCCCTGCCGGGCCGTCAGCGTGCTGCCGTGTCAGCCCATTGCGTCCTCTTGTTCCCCGTGTAGGAATCGCCCTGGTGTCTGTGGGACCTTGCCTCCCATGTAAGGGAGCGAGTCGGGAGAGCACCCGAGAGGCCGGGCTTGCATCTGCAGTCCCTGAGTGACACCTGCCTCTCAGCCCGGAGAGCTCTGGCCTGGGCAAGGGATGGGATTACCTTGGCCTCCAAGTTAAACGTGTGCTAAGCACCTTCGTACGTCTGGGTGCGAGTGCCCAGTGCTTAAGCAGATTGAGCCTTGGCTCAGGACAAAGGCCAGAGTGTATTTAAACATGGATAGACTCAAACAACAACAACAAAATCCAATGCACAACATCATACACTAAAGTACTAAGAAGTGAAGCAGTTTTTCAGAACAGGTTGATAAAGTGCAGCCAAGGCAGCAACTCCAATTCACTAGGTCAGTACAGCTAACATAAATGGGAAACTCTACAGGATTAGGTTCAAAGGAGGTCAGATTTTGTTCTGTAAAGGATGGTATCATTTTAAGCACATCAGCAAATATACAGTGAAAAAAATCAGACAATCTAATGCATTCACCTTTCAGGGTCCCACTGCACTCCTGTAGTAGGTACTGAGAGCCAGGGAACTGCTCTGAGATGTGATATACATTTACCAAAGAGCAATCGCAGCAGCTGCTGTCTGTGACTTGATGATTCATTTGCACGAATCCTTATTAATCAAAAATCCTATTTTCCTTCTCCTTGCAGAGTTGCAGTTGCTGTATGCAGTGGAAACTTGGAATTACATTTGCTGCAACAGTGCATAGCTCGTGCTCTGACCCTTGATAACAGAGTGTGCAGGTTTTCACTTGTGCTTTCTGACTGCCCAGGAGACATTGCAAAGTTATTGGAGCTTCTGGCTCGGGAGGAAGCAAGGTAAGTCAGACACAAGCAGTAGGGATATATGTGTAGTGAGGATATATATACCACCATATACAGAGAGCGTAGCACAGAGGGTGTTAAAGATTGAGACATGTTTCTCAATGACATGTGAAAAAAAATAACTGCATGAAAAGTAATTTCATTTTTTCTTTTTCCTTTTTTTCTTGCATTTTTGTAATTCATATTTCAGGAAACATTTTTTCCCCTAACTTTTTATATCAATGTGCAAACATCTTTGCATTTTTGAGGAAGTATCTAATATGGAAACCAGAAGAAGTGGTTACAGTCCGAACACTGAAATTATTTTGCAGTGACAAAGCTTGTTGCGACCTCTAATTTTTCCTTTATTTCATCTAGAGTGTTGGATCTCAAACAAGAACGCTTGTTTGTGACAACTGAGCTCTTCACTGTTGAGGTAAGATAAAATGCAGTTTCATTTCCTCTAGCAGTACTGATTTCACTGCATTTCTTATGTTTTCCTGTATCTCTCTGTGTGGAATTTTGATGGAATCTAAGAGTGAATATAGTTCACAGAGGGCTTAGTGATTTTGAAAGCATCATGATAATCAGCAGTCTCTTCTGCGTTACACATAATCCTGCCTCACCACTTAGTAGGCATGTGAATAATACCTGCTCTACCTGCTATTGCAACAGTCAGTGAAATACTCCAGCTGTTGACACTGCAAACCATCATGTGAATAATTCTGTGCAGGAAGTGATGAGCAAGCTTCAGCATCCATTCAGAACTGGACGAGTGAGCTGTGTAGGCTGCCTCTAATTATCCAAGATCAAATTGCCTTAAATCGATGTGGTAATATCCTTGCTCTAAAGGTATCCTCATTTTTAATTGTGGCCTCAGTTTTGTACCTTGTCCATAAGCAGCACAGAGCAAAGTCTTCATTGCAATGCGGAGCATTTAACACAATAGCAGTGAAGAAGTGTCACCAGCTAATATCATCTCTTTGTCATTTGTTTCTTAGTATATCTCCTATTTCATTTGTTTCTTAGTATATCTCCTATTTCAACTGGTTTTGCAAAGATGTGGTTTCCCTGATTTCATGCTACTATTGTCCAAACCTAATCTGACAGAGTTTGTGAAATCGCAGATGTGTAGCGTTATGAAAGGGTCAGGCTTGGGATCTTCGGTAAACTGACTCACAACTGGAATTCTTACAGTGAGACTAGCCAATAAGCAAAGACCATGGTACCGATCCATGTTACTGATCCATGTTTACATCAAGTAAAATCACTAAATTCCATAGCTGCAGGAGCTCCAGATTGACTCCTGTTTTGCGAATTAATTTTCCTTGATGCAAGGACCTGCTCAGCAATTTTGTTTGCAGAAATAAAGAACAGATTAGATTAAAGGTTACTGAGGCCAAGAACTGCAGTGAGTTCATGAACATCTCTCCAAAGATGCTGTTAATAGTTCTGTGAAGTGTCTAGGACTAAGTCTACGCCGTTCTCAGTGTGCCATGAGGAATGTGCCAGCATGCTCGTTTAGTTGCTTGAAGGTAACATGACAATGAAATCAGTTGACAAATGCTTCAGATTCTAATAAACTCTAAAATACTTTTTTTCCACTGAAAGACGGATTCTACAAAGCTTTTAACTCTTCTAGAGAGTTCTCAGTATAATTTTTATGAAATAAGGCTTGTAATTTTTATTCATGTTACTAAGTAAATTAAATCTACTGTCTTACTCTTTTGATGGACGTTAGAATATCTTTTCATTGCTATTGCAACCTTTGCAGTTAGATAATTTGATCAAAATCTATAGCAAATAGTTGCTGAATTCAAAAAAGGATCATGATTTTAAATCAACACAGTCTATTTTCACTGACTAAGCACTTGAGGAGTTTGACACCACATTGTGCTATGAAAGGATTAAAGGGAGGAATTTGTGTTCCTGAATTATTAAATTGGATGTTGGACTAGCATGATGGCTTTTAACCAGTCTGAAAGACAGTACCGAATAATCAGCTACAAAATAGTGATCTAGATTTTATAGACCTCAGTGACTTTGCAGGTGCTTATATCCAGGTAGTGAATCATAAAACTAGAACAATAGTAGTCGAAAGAGACAGCCTATCAAATTTGTCTTTAAGCATTGAAATGAATTAGCTCAAAACCAAGATATAAAAACATGCATGTTTTCATAGTAAATTTAATTCATATGTAGAGAATGCTTGATTTTTTTTTCTCTTATTGCGAAACATTTATGCACATCTGCATATAGCAGACCTGCAAAGAACTTTAATCATTTTACTCAGTGTAAATCACAGCACATTAAGTTAAGCAGGCCTATAAATCTTGATCAAGCAGCGGAGTTACTGTGTGTGCCGTATAGCTCTGTTGAACTAGTGGTAACCAAAGTAAAGTAAAGAACTCTATTACATGCCTTGACTGTGGATATAGGTTACGCGTTTGGCAGAAGAGTGCAGTGTGCACAGTGGCTTATTTCAAAGAGTAAAGCAGTCCTGTCAAGATTGTCATCTTGTGATTTAAACAAGATTTAATCGGGATTTAATCATCCTTATAGATTTACCCTTTCATTTCAAAGTGGCTGCTATTCCCTGCCCTTCAGGGAAACAGAGACTCCTCCTTCCCTCTGGTGAAATGCCTGGCCAGACACGTGTTCATCCAGGCTGTGCTTGGAGTGCTCTGTGGAAAGATCCTTGCTGATAGCCTGATTGCAGCAGTAGTGATGATGACTTTTTGAAAGGATGCTTTGTGTTCAAATTACTCATTTGAAAAGATCACTTTTGGAATATTTCACTAGTGGAAATAGTTTTAAGAAGCAAGGGAAACAAACCTTTATTTTCTTGAATGGTTTATGACTGCATTAAATTCAGCAGGTGCTCCATCTAAGTGGTTTGTGCAGTGGGATCAGCTTGTCACATTTTTGGGAAAAATATGAGAGCTTCTTTCAGATACTTCTTGTTCATACTTCTAGATTCTCTTTCATTTCAGCTCCTGCTGTATTTCTGTCCTGCAGAGGACTGTGACTTAGTGCACTCTGGAGGGAAAGGCAGCTTTACCAGGAACCCATCTGTCTTGTCTCCCAGTGGGCAGATAAGGGCTTGGGCTTGGAGCACCTCGGAAGAGACCAATGGTCAAAACAGCCCCATCGTGTTGCACCTCCCTCCCACCGTGCAACCAAGTATTAATTTCTAGGCCAATTGTAGCTTTCTGTGTGTGTGTGTGTGTGTGTGTGTGTGTGTGTGTGGTATTTCCTGGCCCACCTGGTGCCACGTCATCCCTGCTCCCACGTAGTGTCTACTCCCCTTGGGCCAGGACTCCTTCAATTGTTCTGGTATGTTCAGGTCAACCTCAGTGAACCCTTGGGCCCAACACGCACTTTGAGAAGACCTGAGGAGAATACCTAGTTGCCAGCGTATTCCACGTCACTGTCCTGTTAGCAGCGTGGAGAGGAGCACACCGCTCTCCGGCCACGCGAGGGATGCGGTCACTCCTGAAGCATTTCCTGCATGACCCTGGGCCAGCAGCTGCTTCCCTGCTCCAGCTTCCCCTCTGCAAAGCGGAGACATTTGGAGCGCGAGCGCAAACAATACTTTTTTCTTTTTCTTTCTTTTTCTGAGAAAGAAAATTAATTCAATACTCCACAAGTACTTTTCTGCAATAGCATCCCATCCCAGACCAATATGGAATATTCCCCCCAAATAAGAAAGTGTCTGGGGAGGCTGCAATTGGGCCTGTTTGATTTTTATCTTAATTGTGCAATGCTGTGATAACTTGTTTGCGCCCGTGCTCACCGATGGGGGTACGAGAGCCTGCCAGAAGGTACGGGCTCCATTGCACAACGAAGCGACAGCCGCGGTGGATCTGAGCTCCCACGCGTGCGGCGGCGGCACCGGCCCTGTGGGCTCTCGGGCAGCCGGTCCCTGCGCCACGGCCGCGCTCGCATCATCTCTCGTGTGCAGTAACCTGCAGCGAGGGCTTACCGAGAACTGAGAAAAACACTGCGTTTGATCTTTTTAAGAGGAAACCTTGCCTTATTTGTGCCATTCAAACTAATGTATAAGCAAAGATGGACTCTCATATAAATATATAGAATACATAAATTTAAAAAGCCAAGTTGTCATTTCTAACTCCAGCAATTTGCCTGCAAACAAACCTGTATTTTTGTATCACAAATATTCAGAAAAGAAACCTATGAAGACATACAAAACTGCAGTGGAAATTGTCTTCATCTGAGCAGGAAAGCAAATTCCCACACTTGCTTTACCAGACTTTTGGATCTGGGTAGCTATTACAAAATGCAGATTGATTATCTCTGTGCTCTACTTGTGAGTAAACTCTCTCTCTTACACTACCAGGTCAGTGTACAAGATCATTTCAATTTTAAGAGTTGTTTGTTGTTGTTGCCATTTAATTTAGGCTACCCTATAACACATTGAAGACCAGTATTGCATTTGTGCCAGACATCCTTCATGCACGGAACAAAAAGCCAGGGTTCGTCCAAAATGCTAACACGCTCTCTGGCTTCCATCTGCCCCCTTCTATCTGGCTTCAATCAGCAGCAGAAAGAAAAAGGCAGCGAGGAGGACAGTTCCCTCTGTCAATCCAGATTCCTTCCTGTGCTTGTTTCCAGGGCAGAGCAACCCACTGCCAAACAGTCAAAGCTCAACCTAGCAAGTTCAGACTAGTCCCAAGTACAACTGATTTGCTCAGGACAAAACAGATGTGATTGCTGCAGAGGGGAGGAAAAAAGGTTTTGCGGGTGTTTTTTTTCAGTTGAAAACTCTGTGAGAGATGAATATGTACTCATAAAAACAAGGCTGCAACGCTTGGAGGATTTGATGCTAACTGGAGACTGGGTCATGGGGCTTTGGTGCCTTTAGCTACCTTTACCAGTCATGGTGTTCCCTCCTCTTCCCTCAGTATTAACAACTCCTTCTGTGACTGTCTTTTTCTTGTGAGAAAGTCCAGCTTTTTCAGAGGAGCAAGAAAACAGCATCTAAAATGTGTTCCAAAGATTGTAAAAGGAATAGAACAGTGCTCTGAATAAGACACAAAGTTACAAAACCAGACCAGAAATGTGGCTTATTTCATGATGAATATTTAAGAAGTTTTATTTAATTAGACTGAGCTCAGTTTTTAGAATAACTTGGATTTGGTATGTCATCCTCTCATTCAATAGTTTGGTTAAAGGCTTATTGTCATTTGAAGACCATTCCAGGAAACATGAATTCTCAAAATTCTGATTTAGGAATATGCTCATAAACAAAATTGAAACAATTTTTTGTTTCTGCCTTGTTTTCTTTAAGGCATACAGTTCTGATAGGAGCATTATGTGTGACATCTGTTTCTAGCAATCCACCTTAAAGTTATCAGGACTAGTTTTTCCTCTCTGTTCTCAGGAGATATTCTGTTGCAATAAATTCCCTGCTGCTGCACCCTGACTCATCCTGGATCCTTTCCTTCCTAGATTTCCATGTTTTTGTGAGGCTTTTTTTCCACGTGGCACTTGCAACATCAGTGATAGTTCCAGCAGGAGCAGAGAGGGCTGAAGTGGTCTAAATTTTTGAACTATAATTTCCATTGTGCGCCATGCCCTGGTGCCTCGCCTTTGGCAGACTTTGACTATATTTATTTCACATCTAAAAGGAGCCCAGATTTTAGAATGATGCAATAAAGATGTGGGTATATAGAAAAGACAAATCGAAGAAGAATTGAAAAAAAATGGCATTGATGTTATCAGGCTTCCGTTAAGTAAAGGCTAAAACGGAAAACAGTCCAGTTCAAGTTTGCCTAAGTTTAATCTGATTTAGCGACAACTCTAACAGAGCACTAGAACTGATGCAATGAGCAAACACAATCAAAACAAACAAACCAAAATCAAACAAACCAAAAAGAAAACAGGTGGAAATTGTGTAAGTGCTCGAAGCCAGTCAGAATATTGCAGAGACAACGCAGCAGTGTGGAACAGGTCCATGGGTGAGGAATTTAGAAAAAAGGACAAGAGGATGGAGATGCTGGCACACAGACTGCCCAGGAGCATGGATATTTGGTAAGGCAGGTATCTACGTTGTCTGCAAGAGCAGCAGCGAAGAGCACATTCCCCCAGGAACAGAAAAGAGAAACTGCCCACAGGTCACTTAAAGGTCCTGTTAGGGACAGCAGGAAACTCTTTGCCCAGGAGCCTGGGGCGCATCTGCCCTGGGGCTGGAGCCCTGGAGCATCTGCTCCGAGCCTTGAAGCCCTGGTGTGGGGCTGCTGCAAGGCTGCAGCTCTCTCTGAAGGATGGAGAGCCCCAGACTCCGTGTGCTAGCAGCCTCACCTGTGGAGACAGGGAATGCAAGGTCCAGAGTTTTTATGTTGGCTGGTTGTTTCACTTTTTAGACTGTATTTTAGCACTTAGTTGGAAATACCTTTGTCTGAGAAGCTGCCTTGTCTTTAGGAGTGTTCCTAATTCTTTTCCCAGGTCACCTGCACTGTAGAGGCGAGAGACAAAATCCATGCGGCTCAGCTGAGAGCGGCGCTCCTGGAACGCTACCCGGCAGCCAAGTGGACGGAGCGGTGACGGGCAGAGCCCCGCGGAAAGCGCCAAGGCTCCTCG
Organism: Crypturellus tataupa; assembly: GCA_034781795.1. Taxonomy (NCBI): domain Eukaryota; kingdom Metazoa; phylum Chordata; class Aves; order Tinamiformes; family Tinamidae; genus Crypturellus; species Crypturellus tataupa. The sequence goes on from JAWLRI010000126.1 coordinate 223,252, forward strand.
ACACGCGTCGCGCAGAGCACCAACCTGGAGGCACCTGGAACAAACGTCGCCTTCCAAAACTGAAAAGTTAGCAAATAGCTTCAGGGTATTGATTTTCTGCTCAAAATGTAGCGAGTGTCCTTGGGAATAAAGTTAAACTTCAAACTTTAGCTTAGCGAAGGGAAATTTTGTAGTCTCTGCTGGAGCTGGAGTTCCGCAATGCATCGTCAGCTGCTATTTGGATTGTGACTAGTATGTAGAATCTAACAGCATTCAAATAAATAGGGACAAGTTATTTTTCTTTATATCTGAATATAGACCTCTCAAAGGTCTTTTGATTTTGATGTTCAGAGTTAAGATAATTAATGCAGCTTCTTCTGATGGATTTTGCCATATTATTAGTATAACAGTTTTAAATTCCCAAGCCAGAAGCAGCTTTTCATTTGCTGAAAATTTGCTTCGGGGGACAAGGGCTGTCTGTGTGTATATGTGTGTGGTTAAATGCACACATTTCTGTTTGCATATGATCTTTGCTATCATGAGGAAAAATATTAATAAAAAAGGCAATAAAAAAAAAAAAAAAAACTTGGAAATTAAAGCCACCACTTCATTGTTTTTCCAGGGGAAGAACTGATCCTATTTATAGGGGATGATTCTAAAAGATTTTGAAGCTATAAAAACCATATTTTGAATATACTTAGATCTCATATGCAGAACACAAATGCAATTCTTGCCCCTACTTTTGGACACTCAGTATAACAAGCAACATATAAAATGGCTATATTCCTTTATCAAAGGGATGTGATTTTTGTGATCATCTTAATCTGCCTAAAACAGGTTCTGTTCATCTCACCTGACAGATTAAGCGCAACGTTAAGAGCGAAACATATTTAAAGACTGCATGTTAATAAGCAAAGGCAGCTCCTGAAGAAGAGGAAGCCTGAGTCTTAGGCGAGTGGCTAATGCCATTAAGACAGAACACTGTGACCTGAATACCGTTTCCATCGCTAGAGACAGAGACCTGCTAATAAGGTGATGTAGTGGGGTGGCAAGAGATGGAGGAAAACTCTGGCCCACTTCTAAGCGCACATAGCTCTGACAACTTTCCAGCTGGGCAAAATTCAATTTATGGGCAGCTTCAGGAGAGCCAGTATAAACCATTGCACTTAAGCGGGATTGCCCCAAATTCTGGTTGTATTTTAATGAGAGGTCCTAATCCTGTCTCTAGAATATCATGTTGATAACTGAACACACAAAATAGACGTGTATTTAACAGTGTCCTGACAAGGCCCAGTTCTAAAGCCTATAAAGTCTAAGGAAGTGTTTCCTCAGGCTCTGTGAGAACAAATCATGTGAGGTCCCACATGCAGAGCGGGGTGAGCTATTGTTTAGTGTCTATAAAACTGAACTTTTGTTATAGCTTTTGGTGAGAAAGATGCTGCAAGCCCATAATGGTTCTCTGTTGCTTTCATGTTAAATAAAGGGAGCTGCCATTTTTGGTTAGGAGGGTCCGTACTAATATGTTTCTTCTTGTGGTTTTGCAGTGTAAGATTTCTGTCTCTAGAGCACACTCCAACAATCACAGGTGGAAGAGCAGAGGCTCTTAACGGGGGGAGAGAGGTACAATTTTCCCTGCCCCTTTGTGATTTTAGTCCAGTTGTAGGCTTAGAAGGAGCATCATTTAAAGTGTTACAACAAACCTAATGAGAGGATCCTGGCAGTCTATGAGTGAGCTGCACGTCTTACGTGTATCTTAACTATGTGCTATCTGCTATATAGAGAGATACAGATATACAAAAACAGGTTCTTCATTCCTTCTTAGTGTGGCTTATGGAGGAACTGGAGAGGAGAAGAGGCTCTCACGAACAGGGGCAATAACAGAAGTTCACTGGTTTGGTACCTTTGTGAAAGGACCGTGTTATTTGCACATTAAACTTACAGTTTTTGATGCCCCAGAGGTTAGCATCTCTCCTTTTTTGATGACCAGAATGATCACCAGGGCTTGGCATCCAAATATGATCAGGAGAGTTAAAAAAATGTATAGATAAATATCTGACTAAAAAATACATGATGTGTACCTGTTACTTTCGTTGAAGCAATGACCAACCACTTCACCAAAGGGCAGAATTTGGAAGTAAATACACAAGTAACAGTCTAATTACCGTCTTTGTTGCTCCAACTCTTGGGGAATTCAGAGGTTGTTTTTGGTATCCAGGTGACAAGAAAATCAGGTTTTATACCACAGTTCTCATTAGTGGCCAATGGCTTCTTTTGTCTGAATGTTTTATTTACCATTCTGCATTATTCTGGATTTTATTTTTGCACACACTCATAGCATTAAAACCTTCATTTCTAATCATCAGGAACTGCATTTAGCTGCTTTTCATAAAACCAGAGCAAAAGGGGCAGCAGATAAAACAATCAAAAATAAAGGCTAAAATGGAAACAAACAAAAATAAATCACTGCCTGGGTTTGAAAATTTGTTTTAAAACATAATGGAAAGAATCTAGACATTATTTAATGCATCACATATGATCCGCAGTTTGGTTATATCCTGTTGCATTAGTTATAAGTATAAATTGTAGAACATTTTTCAGTGGGAAGTGCCCTGCATGTTAATATAATGATACCAGAGTTAATTTCCATTCTATATTGCTTCACATAAGTCCATTGGCTTTTAAAGCTAACATGGAAAAATTTCCAAGAGAAGAAGGATTCTGAACTTTTAAAGGAATGTGTGCACCTGGAATGAATATGGAAATACCTGTACTACCAACATTTTTGCATCGTGAAATTTAACAGGACTATAGCAGTTCAAAGGTTTAGCCATGTATTGTTAAATGTCTTATTTAAAGAAGTATTTTTGTATAGATGATCTTATGTGCCCTGAAAAAATGTAACTCTAATAATTTTATAAAACAAATCTGTAAGTTGCAAAATCAGCACAAAATATATATATATATATATGAGAGTTGGATATACTTTCCTGGAAAAAATAATTAAAGTAACAGTATGTCACCTCAGCAGTGGAAGATTCGTCATCCTGTCGTATGGTACTGGTAGCATTAAAATCCAAAGCTAGGGTTCTTTTCCTTTCTTTGTCACCGATCCTGATGGGGAGTCCCCTCCCTTGGTGCAAGCCTGGCCGTGGGCTGCCGGTGGGGCAGGTGGACACCACGTCTTTGTGCCCTTCATCCAGCCCAAGTGCTCTGTCCTGCACAAGACAGTGAGCTTTACACTTTGTAAAGTGTACGTTACAACCCTTACATTACAACCTCTTTGCTTTTACACGCTCCCAACTTTGCAGCACATCCCCCCAGAGCGGGATTTTTGCTGAATTTCTTGGCTGCCAGGAATAATTAATTTCACATTAGTCAAGGGCACAAGATATTTTGTAAGTAAGGCTGCAGCAAAAGTGAGCTTCTGTGCTTGGAAAAAAAAAAAAACTATTAAAACATGCATGTCTTTAATTAATTATTGAGCACACATGGCAGGATCCCTGATCCCCTGTGTACTCTCTCCTCAGGGAGGGGAAGAGCGGGGCAAGTCTTCATGAAGTGGAGTGAGATCAAGTGCAGCTGAGTGCGTTGGGGGGAATATGAGGGGGCTCAGCTGGGCTGCTGGTGCCTGGAGGCTCCTCTAAGCAGGTACTTGGCTTTGCTTCCTTTCCCACAGGTGAGTTTTTAAATTTTCAAGTTTCTGAAATGTGTTCGCTTTTGTAATAAACTCTCTGGGTTTCTTTAGAAAGATGTTTTGGCTTGTCTAGTCTTGAAGCCAGGTAAACAGGTCCGTGCTTTAGACACCTGTCATGTGTTGGAGAGAAGGGGGTGGCAGCAGTACTGTGGTGAATGGCAGGGCTGCGTTCTTCACCTCTCCCTCTGCTCCCCTCCCGGCCCTGTTTTCGGTAGTGCTTGTGGGGCAGCGGTGTGCGGTGTTGCGGGGGCTCTGTAAGGGCTGTGTGATCAGGACACAGGGCGGCTTGCGCCCTGGAGAGCGCTGGCAGAGCAATAGCAGAGCTGGCTCCCATCTTCCCGTCCCTCAGCAGCGTGTGGCAGCCCTTGGAGCTGGTGGCGCATACAGCCCCTGTGTGAGGAAACCCCTTGCTGACTGGGGAGCTGACTGCGTAGGCTGCTGACCATAAGGCTCTCGTGAAGCTCTCAAATGAACAAAATCATTAGAACCTTGCGGAAAGCCTCTGTTTTACATGTGGAGATCACGTGCTGGGAGGCAGGGGAATGAAGATGTGCAGGCTTGTATCCGAGAAGCAAAAATGCCAATTTCTTTTTTCTTTCTTTTTTTTTTTTTTTTTTTGTTAACTGCATGGTTTAAATGAGAGGGATGGCATTGTTAATGAGTTCTCATGTACAACAATGCTGTAACTAAAAATAAGAGCAGATATAACTTCACATTTGATTAAAGATGAATGTATAGTAAGAATATATAAATTTATTGTTTCTGGAGAAATTACCATGTTAGTTGCCTTGTGATTGTTATCCCTTACTATTTACCTGGATGCCCTAAAGTCAGTGAGCTAATAGCTCTCTCCAGAGTCCCGTTCTTCTAAAACTTCCCATATTCCTGCACTTTCTGCTATCCCTGCAAAGGCTTGGGTGTTGTTCCCAAAGACTGATGTAGCTGGTTCTTGAGGAGTTTAGAGAAGTCTAGGTCAGACTAGCTCTTGGGGACACACAGGAGGTGTCACATCACACCTGTCCAGGACCAGCAGGGCCTCTGCACTGCCCTCCTGCCCCAGCCTGGGCTCTGCTCCCTGCCCTGCCTCTTAGCCGCAGGGTTGGGTTTGGCCATGGCCCTTTCCAAGCCCGTTGTACGGAGCAGATTTGTGTATCCGCAGAAGGGCTTTGCCCTCCCTTCCGTGTGCTCTCGCACTGCGGGTTTCAATAGTGAAAATGACTCTCTGGATGTGAGGGAATGTTTGGCTGCAGTTCAAAGAATTCCTCCATGCAGTTAATACTCCACTGTTGCTATTAGGATAGCTACAGGTAAACACTTATCCCAGTGTAATTAGATCTGCTTCCAAAGAGCCTTTTATTGGCCATGAGTCTTTTTATGGAATTAATGAGCTTATGACTTGGATCCATGCTCTGTGGCTTGCAGCTTGTTTTGTAGTGTTTTGGTGGTTTGTTTGTAAGTTCTGGTATGCTCATCTTGCTCGTGTGTTAAGGGCACTGCAAAAATTCAGAAAAGGCATCTCACTGCTATTGATGATTTGGAACCTTGTCACTGAATATACTTTCCCTTCCACCAGTCCCCAAGGCTTGTTGGCATTTTGGAAGTGAGCTAGCATCACTTTTCCCACACTGCCGCCTGTGAGTCAGGGCTCTCCTGAGCTTCATAAATACCAAAGCGCAGGCATCACTGCTGCTTCCAGCTTGGGGACAGAGACTGGGATTAAATACTTGCAAAATGTAATTACAGGACAGGGAGGGTAGCTGTGCCTCCTGCAGTTGGGGAGGCCTTGCCCAGCCGCAGAGGCAGCCCCGGGAGGACAGGGCAGCTCCAAGCCAAGCAACCAATGGAGAGGCTGCCAAACCACTTGCCAGGGTTTGCCTCCTCAAACTTCTTTTTGGCTTAGAACTGTCTTATTATTTATTTTTGATTAAATTGAACTAGAACTCCTCTTGATATGCATGACATTATGCCTCCTTATCTTTTGGCATAAGGAGGAATTCTGAAGGTTGTGTATGTTTTGCAATGAAACAATAAGATCTTGAGATAACTACTGTGTAGAAATACTAGGCTTCTGTGAGACTTCTTTTGGAAGGTGCAAAGACAGTGGATCAAAGTGTGGGTGTTCGGTTTGTGAAGGTAAGTAATCAGGAAAAGTATTTTGTACAGACACTTGTTTCCAGGGTAAATAAAGGGGGAGAAAAAAAGTTGTGTTTTTTTTTTTTTTTTTTTTAAACCTTTATTCTTCAAGGTTCAACAGGATAAAGTTGCACAATAAAACACAGCCCAGGATCTTGACACAGCTGTAGATTTCTAGCCACTAAATCCAGCTTTCCATTTCTTTAGATGATGCTAATTTTACTAGATGACCATTTTAACAATAAACCTACTTCATCTCCTTCAGTTCTCCATGTTTCTGATTTTTTTTTTTTTTTTTCTTCTCAGCTGGTATTTGTACTTAAAGGAGACTTCTCCATCAGCAGTGTTATCTGTAGGTGCTGCACAAGACGCATCTACTTGTTACTCCCTCACTGGGTTTCTTTTGTCAGGGGGATAACTCCCTTTTCCTGGCCTCTCTCTTTCAGAAGATTAGCACCACAGGTGATGAGGTAAAACTCCCCACAGCATAATATTTTAAACAATCACTACTCTTTAGAAGTGCTAAAACAAGACAGGCTATTTGTTTTTCAAATACTTAAAATATAACAGAATAGACTCACTACATGTATAGAGGAATGTTAAGGGATACTGAAGATTTCAGTACATCATCTGGCTCGCAGTGCTGCACATTTACTCAATATATCTGCTTTTCATCCATAAATGTTCTTCTATATTCTGGAATGTTAACTTTTTTTTTTCCCTTGATGAATAAACTTTTTTCATAAAAGCTGCCCTCAAAGTTACAGAATTGCTGTGTTAGTAATCCTGAATCAAGGATTAAGATCTTCATTCAAAAAAAGATGGTCATGCTGCATAAAGCTTAAGGCACGTGTATAAACCAAGCTGAAGTGCTTTGTGCATCCTGACTCACTGCTTCACCTCAACCTGAGGTGAGACTTGGTCATTTTTAATGTGCCTGCAGCAGTAAAGTAGTCTGACCTTTGTGAGGGGGAAAAAACAAATTAACAGGAAAAAACAAGTTAAGACAAAGTTCTAACCACAAAAGCATGTGATGTTATTAAAAGTTCCTGTAAAGAAAATGTAGGAAAAGGAAATTGTCACAAAATAGCTTAGCTATTCCTCCACGCTTAAAAAAAAAAAAAAATAAAACAAAATAAAGAAGGCAACATAGCAACCACTACTACCATCTGTTGGGGATTCTCCTCTTCAGTCAATACCTGAGGAAATAAGATAGGTCAAGTACTGCAAATGAACAACTTGGGCTTGCATAATAAACTGCTTTAAAATTTGGCAGCCCCAGACTGAAGGGCTAACTTCTACTGAAGAATCTACAGGGCCCAGTGAATTATAGCTATAAGTAAGTGCCTCATCTAGCAAGAAGACAGTTGCTTTGAGGGCATTGCATCACATAGCAGGAATGTAATTTAGTTAATTACAGCACCTAGACATGTAAGTCAGGTTATTTTCTAACAAAAATGTATGTGAAGAATGTAAGAGACTTCTCCAGTTCTTCTAGTAGTACTTCTTGAGTGGAGGTTTGTAAGACACCAGGAGACCAAAGGAAGCATACCCAAATAAAAGTGTCTGAATGAACCACTGGAACTGAACTCCTGGGTCAGTGATGCCTTTGGTCCTGTAAGAAAAAAACATGACATGTTTTCAAGTCTATCTTGTAGATTACACTTGAGAGTAAGGTTAAAAGTCTTTACCCATCTTTAGCTTTGCTCTAACTCATAAATTTATAACGGAGCTCCCTCTACTGACCTCTGCTAGAACAGTTCAGTTGTTCATTGTTTGGCATCATCTATACATATAAATTGTTCATGTAGCCCACGCTGATTAACACAGGCCCTTACATTTCACTTAACAGCTGTAAAGGGATTTTTTGATAAGCACAGCTGAAATGTTTTCAACTGAGTACAGAAAATCTGAAAACTAGGATTTAAGATTTTAATTTGCTTGCATAAAGTAAGTATGCCTGAAGAGAACATATGCACAAGCAGACAACCAGCCAAAAGTAATGATATTTTTAACAAATCTGTAACATCTACTTCCTCTCTAATTGTTTCTCATGTTTCTTTAGTTATGGTCACAAGGACAATCAATTTTTGCATTGGTAAAATGACTATGATGTTTACTGCCAATAGTAAAATACAGCCATTGATTAAACTACAGAAATATCTCTGGAAAGAGAGATGCTGGGCAAACAAATGATGCTAATTCACTTTCACTACTCCATAAGATTTCATCATGTGACTTGGCTACAATGTGCCTATCTAGTAGGCTGCTTCCCTCACACTTAAAGTCACCTTGGGCCTGTATACCTACAGACTGTCCTCAGAATTGCAAGAGTTAAAGGCTGCAAATTAACCTGGAGCTTGTAAATACATTTTCTTCCTAATTTCCATTCTAGAGGCAGGGGAAAAATAAAAACAGACAAACAAACAACCTCATCCATATTCTATTATCTCGAGAACAACAAGGGGAACAAAGTCTTCTTGGGTAACATCTCTTGAGATCAAGAGACTTGTGAAAGACTGAGCCTGAATTAAGCATGGGCAAAATAAATCTGGCTTTGATAAGAGCAAACAGACTTGTCATCTACTTTGTACAGGTCATAAAATTAAAAAAAAAAAAAAAAAAAGGGCATGAAATGGCATAGCTATATTCTTCTGAAATACTCTTAAAAAAATCCAAATGAATAGAAGAGTTACATGTTAGGACAGCATATATTTTTGAATAATTTCTTGTCCTGACACAAGACTGGTTGACTTTGTGGTCCAATTCATGGTCCAATTAGTCTCAGTGTTTTATCCCACAAACCCTGAGGAGTACAACAAGATCTTAAGTACCCCTGCACAAAAGTATCCTGTTACTGTATTTTCATAATATGGATACAACCTATTTAAGAGGGTAACGAGTAGCCTTAAAATTCAGCTGTTTAATTTTCATTGGATTTTCTCATCAAGCATTAAGTGATTATTTCTACACTACCAATTGTCTCCACTGCTTCCTTGAGTACTATGAACACAGTGTCTGAGCTAATGATCAAGAATAAAACATTCTGTCCTGTTCTAAATAGTTCTGAAGAACTACTCACAAAAGCAGTTAGCTAAAGAACAGTGAGCTGAAATGCAGGAACACCTGGCAGACTTCCCTTCTGCAAGTTAACCACCTCCCACCTTTGACACCTTGCACAATAGCCCAGCACAGAGTCTGTATTTGTAGCCAGGTGACAAATCTGCTGGCAGTAAGGATGGGCTTAAGCTGCAATGGTGGATCTAGGGCCGCTGAGCACAGGCCCCTGCAATGCAATTCTGCAGGCAGTAATTTCTTGCTAGCAAATTAGCACTGCAGCCACAATTTAATAATTTTATCAGGGTCTTCAGAACTTATGCCACAACTGAGAATTGCCAAAATCAGTTTGTAATTTGGGTCACTTGCATGTGAAGTCCTTTCCAGAGAATTTAAGTGGGGCAGGGGAGTGCAACAACTTACTGGCATAGCTTAACACCGTAGAAGGCTTCTACTATGTGAATCAACCAGGATACCCAGAACCTAATAAAAAGAAAGCATGATTTGTTGAAAATAACAAGAGCAGCATTGTATCCAAAGTCCATTTTGCAGAGAATGTAAAACTAGAAGCACAGGAGTAAGTACTAAGCTTTAAGCTAGAAAATGAGGTGTGTTTATTAACTTAGAAGTTTGTTAGGGGAGGGGAAAAAAAAGTATAGTCTTAAAAGAAACTAAAGACCCTAGAGAAAGTTACAGAGCAACTGAAACTCATGCGATACACCTAGACCTGCCACTTCACTGATTCACTGCATATTTTTAAAATTTTCAACACTTGAACTAAGCCAAATGCTTACTGCACACAAGTTGATTCAGCTAAGTATGCACAGCCTAACTTTCTACCCGCAGATGAGTTTAGTAGTCCTGCAAGTCCTACACATTTAGCTGCAACTCTTCCACATGGTGCATGATAAGGAACAAGTTAAACTAGTCTGAGATCCCATTTACAGTCAGTGAGTCAGAGACTCCTGTAGATACAGGAAAGTGTTCTTCAGCTCTTGGTTGTGAGCTGAAATAACAGAAAAAATTTGTTTTGTACCTCGGAGAGAAGGAAAAACAAAGAAACAAACGAATAAAAAAAAAACTCAGCTTGTGGTCAAGATCACTTATTAGTATTACATGAAGTGTTCTTTAGTTGACGCTGGGAAAAGTGAGAATTAGGAGACTCCTAAACAAAGAACCAAGATTACCAGAGTAACAGATTGACCAAAGGCAGGATATAACAGAAGGAAGCTTAAATATGGTAACTGTGTCCAGAAGTAGCATCTTATTTTTTTTTTCCTTTCTCACTGTAATGAGACAGATACCAAATTCTTGGTTGAGTTTTGAGCTTTCAGACTGGCCTTGGCCCATCTGTTCTCCAACCTATTTTTTTTTTTTGCCTCACTCCTCTAGTCTTACAGGGCTTGAAATGAGAGCTCTTTAAATGTAATTAACAACTGGGTTACAAGAAAGCTTGTTAACACAGACTTAGCAGAGGGAAAGACAGAGACAGGCAGTAAGAGAGATTGCAAAGAAATTAAATAGCGAAATGACTTACCCATAGCATACCCATTTGTGGTGGTTCTCCACTAAATAATTAAGAAAGGTACCAAATACTCCCAAATAACTGTAAGGTATAGTTGAAGGCGAAAGTGTCACCCACTAAAAACAAAAAAATAAGATTAAAGTTAGCATACTTCAGTGTAGAATTATTAACAATTTAATCTTCAGCTTTCCCATTGTTCTCCCCGTATGTTTAATATGGATTGGAGTTTGCTTAATTTATTGTATTGCAACTTGGTCATTTCTTTAACCTTGTCTAAGACCCACATTCTTTCTTAACAGCAAGATTACTAGCCTTTCAGAGCACACTGAAACTTCTTTTGCTGATGAGTTGCTATCTGTGTACCAAGCCTGCATCTGCACATTGTGACACTTAATTCGTAAGCCTGTTACCCATTACAAATGACAGCAGACCAAAAAGTTGGTCCTGAAGAGTTCAAACAATACCTAGACTGCAAATGAGAAATACTTTTAGAAAATACTTAAAACTACAGAATCAGTTGTTTCTTCTTTCCCTCAAAGAGAAGTTCACAATTAGGTGCATTTTAAAGAACAAAGCACAGAGGGTTATCCAGCATGAAACTCAAGGCCAGAGATCCAAAGCAGTGTTTAGGCATCTTCCTCCAGAAAGCTGTCTCTGCAGCACTGACACGCACAGTGCTTACCACCTCCTATTTTTAATTTAATAGCCTAGGAAGGCATAGCTGGCAAGTTGGGCATTTTAAAGTCCACTGGAAATGAAAAGTACACACTAAGCTGGGCCAAAGTTGACTTGTCTTCTTTCGTATCAACGCTGCAGTTTCTAACTATCCTATAATTTAACTTGGGTTATGTAGTGCTGGGATGATGCATCTAACCACTGAATTTGCTTGAAGCTCATTCTATTTTGAAACAATCCAAAAGTTTTCTTGTGAGCTGCTCGGCTATCCTTGATAGCCATTTTTTTCAAGGGTGACTCATGTACGCAGAGGTCCAAAAAAAAAACAGAGCAAGAAAAACACAATGAGTGGAAGCCAATAAAAGAGTTGCATAACCCTTGTTAGACATATGAAAACTGACATTAATCTGCACCGTGCAGTAATCTGACCTGCCTTAGTTAGTTAGCTGAAGTCCCTTTTTAGGACTGAAGACACTAAGCCTGCACAGGCTGAACTAGTCTTCCAACAACAACTGCTGTAACGTCCATAAACTAAGGCCGTCGCTTGTTTCTGTGCCTCGCTCGTTAGTGCAATCGGCAGCGCTCCCCGGGGAGTTTCGCTGACAAGACGTTGTTTTGGGGTTACGCGTTTAAGGAGCCACCCCAAGCTCGCGGGGCTGGGGCGCTGTCACAGCTCTCCCTGCGCGCCGAGGTGCTGCAGGGCTCCCGGGCTGTGACCCCGGCTCCTCTGGGAGCTGGGGGAGCCTCTCTGTGACCTCTCTTGGCAGATCTGGTGGCTGACCTCCGCAACAGGTCAACTGTTTCAGCTTCCAGCGCATTTTACCACCCACCTCCTCCGGGCCTGCGGAGACCCCTACGCAAACCTGCTCCACAAGCCCCCGGCCACCGGCGCGCCGCGCCGAGGGGCATCGCGGCTGTGGAGCTGCGGCCAGGTCCCTACAGCAACGCCGGGGCCGGGGCGGGAGAGCACCGGGCCCCGCGGCGGGAGGGGGAGGGAAGGGTCCCGGCGGCGCGGCTCCTTACGCCGAGCAGGATCATGCCGAAGGTGATGGCGATCATCCAGAGCAGCCTGGAGCGCTGGAAGTGGCAGCTGCCATCGCGGGCCCGCTCCGCCGCCATCGTCGCCGTCATCAGCCGCCGCTCTGGGCCCGGCGCCGCTGCCGTCGCAGCTAAGGTGGCCGCGCGGGGCGGGGCGGGAGGGGGCGGCCGTT
>JAWLRI010000126.1:235625-247254 GCA_034781795.1 Crypturellus tataupa
TTGGGGCGGGGCGCGGCGGTTGGGGCGGGGCGCGGCGGTTGGGGCGGGGCCGGGGCGCGGGCGGGAGCGCCTGAGGCGGGAGCGGAGCTGCCTCTGCCCGAGCTGCGAGTCGGCCCTTTATTTCTATTTTATTTTCTTCTTGAACTGACCGTCAGCAGTTGATGTCGCTAGAAATGAGCTGTCAGTGCGGCCAGGGGCCTCCATGCCGTGCTATATGACCACATGTGGGTCACGGGGGCCCAGCATGGAGGAGGTGGCAGTCATGGGGTGCCCCGTGGCTCTGAGGCGCCCCTGCTGATGGCACGATGACACAGGTGACTGCTGCTGACAACCGGTGGAGCAGGGCCGAGTCACTTCCTCCCTGGCCTCCTCTCCCCACGGCGGGGGATACATGTGTCCTGTGGCTGGTGGAAGCTACTGTTGTGCCGGTCTTATGGTCATGACACTGAGGGACTTGGTCTGCCCTTGCAAGAGCAGACTAAGAACCAGAATAACCGCTGTGAAATGGTATTTGGGTGGACACACGTAGCCATAGGGTCAGTGTTGATGCCCATCAGTAGACACGGAACCTGACCAGCATCGACAGCTTGGTATTGAGAGCTCCCAGTGCCGACACACTGGATGCTCCGCCATGCCTCTCAGTCCCAACAACGCTCAGTGTTGATAGGCTCCGAGTGCATAAGGGTTTCATGGGGCTAAGGGGGCAAGCTGTTGATGCCAGTGGAGAGCGACAATTAAGGCTGGCTCTCTGGTGGGGCTGGTTGTTGAGGGTTATCCATGGTACCTCTTGACATGGCTCCCCGTCCACACGTAGGGCAGCGGATCGTGCTGGCAGCCTGTTGAGGTCGAGAGAAACAGGTGCCTCCTGAGGGGCCTTGCTGCCTGTACACGGTGTTCCCCAGCCTCAGGTGAGGTATCAGTACTCGCGGAGTACTGATACTCAATACCAATAATACCTAAACAGGGGGTTCTTTCAGCTCAACCACACCAGTCTGTTTTAGGGTCAGAGAAAACGTGAAGAGGAGCAGGAATCCAGTCCGAAACACCCTCTTGTCCGTACACCCTAGTTACGCACACCAGATTTAGGCCGTTGGTAGCCGCGTGCATTCGCCTCTGAGGCGATACTTCATCTCTGAGGCGATACCTGATCCCGTAGTTAAACAACGAGTGCTCTCTTGTGGCAGGAGTGGCAAAGTGACGGATGAGGGAAGGTGGCGAGGCTGAAAGGCAGCCCAGGAGGAGCGCAGTGCCCAGTGGCCCTGGCACCAGGCTCTGCGGGGGCGCTTGTACAGGCCCTTCACCTGTGCTCAAAGAAACCGCGTTTGGGGAACTTCAGGCAGGTGAGGGCATAGGGAGGGGCTGCATTTCCCATCAACTTGTCCCCTTCCTCTGCAGTAGATTTTAGAGGAAAAAGGGGGAAAAAAAAAAAAAAAAAAAAAAAAAGGGAAGTCCCATGCTGTGATATCAGGTGGAAACCTGTCTTATGCTGTGCTGTAGGAACTGAAACGGGGAGTAAGGCAGACGAGGTCCCTCCAGCTGCAGCCATAGGACAGGCAGCTTGGGTTTCCACTGCAGCGGTGGTAACAGTGGTTTGGCATAGGAGCTCTTGGGACAGGGCTCCAGAAGATGCTTTGGAATGAAACATGAGAGAGAGGAATGTCTTAAATGTTCTCAGTGAGGTGCAGCTACCTAAACCAGTTTGGTAAGAAACAATGTCCCTTAAAAAAAAAAAAAAAAAAAAAAGTATACAAAAAAGTGAAATCAGTGGCTTACAGCAGTAAACCTGCCCACTAAATAAGTGTGTGAACTAAATACATGGATAAGCTATAAAGATTAGATATAATTCTTGTTACTGGGCTAAAATAAACAGTGACGATAGTTCTATCTAAATCAATTTGTAATGTGTATGAGATTGACTATACGGCATGCTGAGATCTAGCTTCACAGTAAGTAAATTATTTGCACAACTCACTATTTAGGGAAAAGAAAAGGAAAAATATGCTCTCCTATAACCACACTCCTACTTCAGTTATTTTGAATTCTGCACAAGCCTTCATTTCTATACTTTTCTATATGAAAAGGGCCAATGTAAAATGTGCTTTAAATGCTGCGCCTCCCACACTTTGTCCTGCAGGAGGTTTAGATTCAGGGGTGACATTGCCCAAATAATCTGTAGGCTCCCGGCAAAGCTGCCCATGGACAGAAATCAGAAATGTTTGGGGGTGTCTTTTGCTTTACTTTGCACTCCGCTACCTCTTTGACAGCGACTTTGACAGGGTAATAGCTGTTCCTACAGGATAAATAGAGTGAGAAATGTTGACTGTGTTGTTCTGTGTGACTCCTGAAAATGGAGTGCAGCTGCTCTTGTAATTACGTGTTAAAGATGTGTCTGTGAAGCTGTTTTCTGCAACAACCAATTCAACAGGTCTAAAATACTCCCAGCATGAGCAATATGCTGCACGAAGAGATGCACACGGCAGAGGAAATTGCTTTTCTGTGTGTGTTTGTGTATATTACCTTTTTGTTGTTGTTCTGAGACAGTTCTTTTTCCTGGTCTCTGTATTTAATTCCCAGCTATTTCTGCCCAAAGCACTAGGCCTTCCACTGTCATGTCCCATGGAGACTATGTGTAAATCCTACAGAGGTAAAATTGTTGTCAAGAGAAAGTATAGCTCAAGCCATCTATTAAAAAAAAAAAAAAAAAAAAAAAAAAAAAAAACACTACAGGGAATATGATCTGCATGATACAACTGCCTTAGCTGATTTGCTAATGCAAGGAAAATATTTTTCAGAAGACTTTATATTTGATTTTTAGGCTGTATGTTTTTTGTGCCTTGCTGAAGATAATGCAGATAATTCTGCCCCCAACATGTAGAATGAACTGCCTGAGACCACTTGCCTCAAAACTGTGAACACTTGATGGCTGCTCACACCTGAATATAAGCTAACCACTGGTACTGAACAGCAGGATCATGGGGCTGGCAGCTCTTCAATGTAGCCCAAGGAAGAGTCATTAAGTTCTTCCTTATTATTTTCTGAAAGAGGAGAACTTTCCCAAGTTTCAGACACCGTGTAGTGTGATGAACACATCCTTCCGTGTGTCTGCATGCTGCAGCCTTTGCCCAGGTCCCTACGGGTTCTGTGTCCCTCGGAGGTCCGTCTGGCTGCCCTTGTGACCGCTGGAGACAGCGCTCGGTTAGACCACGAGCCGCCCAGGCAGTCATCCTCGTGTCGCACTGCTACCCCAGGCAAAGCTCACCTGGGGGCTGCCAGGCGCACCAGGTTTCCTTAAGCTGTGTAACAGCTTGCTCTCCTCAGGGCTCTTTGGAGTTGCGTGACTGTCCTCAGCAGGACTCGGTGGCGGGCAGTGTTTCCCAAGATCGCTTGGCGCTGCTATGCACGACGTGCCCCTGCCTTCGGGATGAGCTCTGTGGTCTGCCTTGCCCTTTCCTGGGTGGTGCCTGGCAGTCTGTCTGGGGGAGTCACTTCCCAGAGTCCGTCTGGAAAGGGTTCTTCCACCACATTTCGCAAAATACTTGAATTTATAACTTTGTGTCCTGGATCAGTGGAAGTGCTTCTGTGGCATCAGCATTGCAAGGAAAAATGAAGAACCAATTTACTTCACTAGGTTTATAGGAAATAAACTATTTCTGTGTGCCTTGTTTCACCAATCTTAACTATGTCGTTTTCTGCATTTCCCTTCCCTGTTCTCTTAATCAGAGTCACAGAGTGACAGAATTAAGATCTGACGTCGTGTTACAAGGTCCTGTAGCAAAATATCACCAGGGCTGCCCATGCTAGTTAGAAGCCAAATTTTTATTTATAGATGGGAACCTGTATCTTAATCTTTGATTAAAACAACTCTGTGTTCTTCCTAAGGCTTCTCCTATGCTCGAGTGCATGTGGATATTGGTAGCTGTCAATCGGTATAGCTGCCATGATGCTGATTGATAGAGCTGTGTACGCATTGCCGGAGTTGAGCTAATCTAGATTTACCTCTGCTTCAGGCTACACTGATTGCTGAGTCTGTTCTTACAGGAGTAAAGGCTGTAGGAAATTGAAGGAAAGCATAATCACAAAAAAAAAAAAAAAAAAAAAAGTGCTCCCTCACCGCTCAGTCACACACAAAGATTTATCTTTCACTTGCACCGTTTGGTTTAGATTTCAGTTTCACACTAGTAATTAAAGCGATGAGTATTCTTTAAGAATCTAAGTCTGAAGCGGGTGTTATAAAGAGATCAACAGGTGAATTTAGCACTAATCATACAGTAGCATGAAAACGGGGTTGCATGGTCTCCTTCGAGCTCTCAAGGACAGTTAGCCCAGTTCAGCTCAGGAAATCACTGTGGCTGTATCACTGGGACCCTGAGGTTTCCCTGGTGAGTAGGCATGGAAGCTGAGCCAGGTCAACCCTGCTGAAAGCCCAGCCCATGCCCGTGCCTTCTCTGTGCCTAAACCCTGAGACACGTGGCCCACTTCAGACATCACTTTTAGAAGTGCGTCATTCTTTTAGTTTTTCAGATACTCAAGTTGTTTGTTGCAATTCCTGGCACAGCAAACCGTTCCCCCTCCAGTTTAGAAATGTTTGCTATCTCTAACTTGGAGATATTGACTATCTCACTTTCATCTGGAAGTACAAAGGGTATTTGCCAGGTAGTCGGCCTCTTTGTTTTGTGTTCTTGGTAGATGCCTGAGACTAGATAGAGATATGTTAGCTCTTCTGTGTCTTTCAAAATTCTTTTTTTCCCCTAAAAAAAAAAAAGGCAGTTTAGTCTAATCCAGACCAAGCCTTCACTGCATGAGTCATCTTAGTGGAGTCAGTGATGTGACTTGTGTAAACTGTAAACAGCAACTTAAAGAAGGATTAAGGGATTTGGCTCCTTCTAGGAAATTACTTGTAAATGAACTGCAACAGCTTTAAACTGGATTTGAAGCGGGTATGAAAAAGATGAGTTGTCCTCAGTGAAAGTTACCTAGGGAGATGGAATTATCAATAAAAGATTTTTTTTGTCAGAGTTAGGTGGCACAGTGGTGTAATGAAACTACTGGAAACAATGCCCAATTTCTAATTTAACTCTCAATTAAATTAACAATTTAGTCTATTTAACATTTTTACTCTCTTTTTTAATGGGGAATTAGAAATTATTTCTGTTTAAATTCCAATACTAGAGAAATGAAATAAAAGTATGGTCTTACAAGGTGTTTATGTTAGAGATCCACATTGAAGCTAATGATTAAGATTTTCATCACTAGAATGCCAAATTCAATTCACATGCTCCTCACAAAGTAAAACAGTTTTATAAAGCAATGAGAAATGCATAAGAAGCACATTAATCAGAGGAGCACATCAAATCTGTTTGCTGTTGCAACGAACATCCTTTGTGACTTGGAAGTGAATAAACCTTCTCACGTACCTCTTATATAACCCTCTTGTAGGTCAATGGATTTCTCTTTGTTTTGTCTTCTAACAGAGATTAAGAACTTAGTAATACCAATAAACTATAAAAAATGTGAGTTTCCCATTGATTTTACTAAAAATTCAGTTTGTGTACTGTAGAGGTCAACTTATGTCAGAGTTACATATGCTTATCCTAAAACTATTGCTATGGTCTTCTACTTTTAAAAAGCAAAAGAAACATGAAATAAATTTTATGTCATAATGCACTTCAACCAACATTGTGTTAATAAGCTCTTGTAATTAGGCAGAACAAAAGCTCACCTGTGGGAAGCCCAGGTTGCACAAGAGCTTCACTTTGGACCACGACTGTGCTTTTTGCAGTTCTGCCATTAGTGTTACTGACGCCTGTTGGAAGTCAACAACTGTAGCCCTACTAGAAAATTTTGTGAGCATCTTTGATGGCTCCCTCTGGATGTGCCAGGTCCCTGACCAGGCAACCGTGTTGATAATGGTTATGCTGGAAGCTCCAAGTAGTTCAGGTTATTCAGGAACTAAATAGGGACGGGGGGCACATGACCACGGGCCGGTATCCTACAGCATTATACATTAACTGGTTAAAATGGGCCTGGGGTAAGTTTCCGATAAACCATCAGCATTTTGATGCCTTATTACCTACTTTAACCACTTGATGACAGTGCTTGTGTACTTAAACATACAGCCTTCTGGTATCACCTTTTGATTTTCTCCAAAGGAATTCCTACCTTTTTCTTTCTGCTTCCTGTTTTAAAAGACACTGACTTATATTGCCAAGTTCTTACTTGCATGGTAATAAACAGGAGAAAATGGTATTGGGAAACAGGAAAAGTTTCCAATTACTGCATTATTCTTCATGGTCCCTTGGGACCAGCTAATCCATTTTTAACAGGATTAATGGTTAATGGAAAAAAAAATTGTCAAACTGACACACTTTTCTAATTTATTAGTATTATTTTTTTTCCTCCTTTTTTGTAGGAAAAGCGGGGTAGCTAGCAGGATGGGTGGGAAGCACTTCCACTGGAGCCTCATGGGTGGGGATGTTCTCTGGGAGGCGGGCAGGAGCAGGGCTGACAAGGGAGGTTGGAGCAATCATTCTGTGAACAGGGAGGAGAAGACTCCAGACAAGCCGTCTCCAGTGGCAGCAGAATAGCCTTAAGGCCAAATTCACTCGTCTTTAGGTGGCTGGCTATCGCAATCAGGTTTGGCAGATTATGATGTTGTGGTTTGTAGTATTTCTATGGTATCACGTGGAGATGTTTGTACTCTGGCAACACATAAAAGATATAGTCCTTGTCCTAAAATACCTGCAGTTCAGAGGTCTGCTCCTCTGAGGTGCTAAGAGTCCACAACAGCTTCTGGAGACGATCAGTCGCTGGTATTTGCGGGTTACATAAACAGCACAGATGTGGGCGACAGGTTCTGATACAAAGGAAAAAGGGGCGCCGGGAGGATGATGGTGTGGAGCGCAAGGGGAGGGACTGCAGTGAAGTCATGCAAACTACGAGCCTAACCGTCCTGGGGTTTAAAATACTGCTATGGCCAAATATAACAGAGCTGATCTCAGTGCTGGATTGGTGAGGGCCTGCCAGACCCAGCTGCACGCAGTAACGCCCAGCCTGAGTGTGCAGAGAATGTTCAAACATCAAACACATTTGAGGCAAGATTTTAGTGCACAGAGAAGGCTTGCCACGTTACCCTGGGAATCCAACATGCCGTCCAGCTCCAGGTCACTGTTCTGTGTCCTTGTGCAAGGGGCGCCTGTGCCACAGGACACACTTATCTCCACCGACGCAAGGGCCACTGTGCCGTGTGCCAGCGGGAGTGCTTGCTGCTGCCTTCCCAGCAAGCCTGTGCCTCTCGGAAGCATAGCGCAGAGATGGGGAAAAAGGAGCTCTAAAAAGAGCAGCGTGAATGAAGAAAAGCATGAGACAAGTACCACAGGGAGGGTAACTGTGGATCGGCTACCCTGAGTAACTTAGGAGTCTCCAGTTAGGAAAAGAAGTAGCTGAGGGGAGCAAGTGTTGGAGATGCATGGAATACCACGGACAGCTTGGAGACACCAGGACACCAGGACAAGTTCTTGTATGGGAGGCACCCGGCACCAAATATGACTAGGTGACAATATAACAAGAAAAAAAAAAAAAAACATAAAACACAACTAAGCTGTGGAAGTCCTAGTCAGATGATGCTTTGGAAACTAAAATTTTACATTGCCTCAAAAAAAAAAAAAAAAAAAAAAAAGCTGGATAAGTTCACAAGATAGAACCGTGTATGCGTTTTCTGTATACAGAAACTCATCCATCTTAGGAATTCTCTGAGCGGAAAATGATAATGAGAGTAGTAGGTGAAAAGAAACACTGTATGACTGGCTGAGCTGGTTACCTGCACAGATATTCCCTGCCCAGGGGTCTATTTTGGTCAGCACTGGAAAGTGAAATATCAGGTCAGACAGACATTTTGGTCTTGGCAAGTCTGGTCAGTTTTATGTAGTTAACCTCATTTCAGTTATTGCTAGCTAAATTTCAGATACTTACAATATGAGCCCTGAATTATTGTAAAGGCTGAATATAAGAAAAACTTAAATGTGATTTTTTTTCAGTTGTGCAAAATTAGCTTAATACCTTTCACCTTGATTTTTAACAGGAGTTAGAGCAACACAGATAACTTTTCACAGTTTATGCCAATGGTTTTGCTTCTGGTTTAGGCTCAATAAAATGTTTGGCAGCGATATTTTGCCCCATTTTCCTCCCGCGACAAAATGCATCTCCATCCCGCTTGCACGGGCGCATCGTGGTAGTGCGCGGAGGCAGCGACCCAACGTCTTTGGGAACTCTTAGGGCTCTGAAGAGCAGGTGAGGGCCGGGACGTCTCCTGGCTCCTCTGCTCTTTAGCGCCCTGCTGGGGGCACTCGCCAGCGACGGGAGTGCGCGCGAAGGGCCAGCTCGGTAGGAGAGCAGCCCTGCTGCTCTGCAGAGTTCCGCAGCCTGACACTTGAACATGAAGCCCCTTTGCAAGGCTCTGGAGCTGTTTTGTGGCGTTTTTATTTCAATGATGTAAGGGCTGTTTTTTACTGCCCAGCCCCTAATTAAGGCAGTGTTGACTGGTAAGTAATGGGCCGCGAAAGGTGCACCAGAAGATAATTAAAGATGCAGGCTAGATAAGCAGGGCAAGAGCAGCCTTTTTATGAGGTGTAAATGCCTGAAGACCAACTAGTGAAATTGATCTGGCCTCCTCCGGGATGTAAGTTCTGCTCGAACGCGATAGCGCCAACCGCCCCGGGAGGCGTTTGACGCGGGGGCGTCCGCAGGGCCTTGCTCCCCCTCGGGACGGCCAGGCGGGCGCCAGGGCACAGGGCCCCCCTGCCCTGCCCTGCCCTGCCCTGCCTGCGCGCGCCTGGGCACCTCCCTTCAGCCCCTGGTGCGGGGCTGCCCCGGTCTGGACCAAGATCGATTGAAACCTTTTCCACAGTCACCCTAAAGAGCCAGTAGCTCATCCTAAAGAGCCGTAGCCCGTCCTTCTCTAACAGCTTCGGTGCCTCTCCTAGATTTCCTTTGCGTACACAGCCTTTTTGCTCCGTGTTTCAGGCATTTTCCCCGTGTGATTTGGGTCCCTCTGTAGATGCCCTTATGTCCTGACTCTAGCATAAAGGGGCACTGGCAGGAGACTGAGCTGATTCCTCATCCTGACCCCATTCAAATCCAGGGGAAGATTTATATAGGGGTCCTGGGGAGGATCTATGGATCAAATAAATGTTTTTATTAGACAGGCTGCTTTCAGGGATATTTTTCCCTCCACACCTGTCTTATTCACCCCTTTCAATTCTGTTGACATCTGGTTTTAGAACGCATTGTGAAATGAATCAAAAACACAGAAAAAAAAAAAAAAAAAAAAAAAAAAAGAGAGAGAGAGACTGTTACTGCTGTTTCAGCTTAGACAAGGGATGGGGAGACTCACAAACCCCTTTTCATTATGACCGGCCAAAGGATTGTATGGACAGCAAGGGCTTGTCAGCGCTGTTGCCTGTAGCTATGGTCAAAGCGCAGCTGTAGCAGAAATTCTCCTTACGTTAGGCCAAATCCATGAGTCTGGGCAGAAGGGGGGAGGAGGGAGAGGCAGAGATTGCCATCGTCTTTCCTGGAATCTCCCTCAAAAACAAAACTCGCAATCTAAGTCTCTATCAATTAGCATTGCAAAAATCTCTGAAAATGAAGGGTGTAAAGAGGCTGCCTGGCGGAGTGCCTGAAACAATAACTCCGGGAAGTGTGAACTGCTCTCTCTGTAGTCAGAGGATGTTAACAAAAGCCTCCTCTGTTTGACCTAGCTAGTCGTGATGGACCAAGCAGTGGCATGTTGGTGCAAGCCCCAACGTTTTTTCCTCTACTGACTCCTCCCTATCTCTTCTGCACTGGCTATGGGGAGTACCTGAATGTTTGGGGGTCCCTTTCCTTTTGAGGTCTATATTGAGATGCTCTGCAAGCTCAGTTTGCAACACGAGGTTGTGTTTTCAGACTTTCCTCCCATGAGAATTGGAAATCTAAAAAGAAAAGTGAGGGTACTTGTACTTATTGTACTCTTCACATATGGCTGCGGTCCCTTGTGGTGGTGTTCCCCCCACGCGCCCCTCCCCGCCCCCCCTCCCCCCCCCCAAAAAAAAAAAAAAAAGTGCTCAGGCTTTGGAAGGAGTAGCTTAACTAGCTGCTTTTCTAGTCAGGTGCACTCTGGAGATGGCATGTGAGAGAGCACAGAGGGATGTGAGGATTTAAGGCTGCTAGAATTGCACCCCGAGTGCTTTGAATGCTCTAGAAGGAGTAGCTGAATTTGGTTATGTTGTAGAGATGATCCACACTATGCCACCAAGCTCTATGCATTTGCTTATTATGTCTTAATCCACCCCTGCCTACATAAGTGTGTATGTATGGGAACATTATGGATGAAGGGACAGCAGCACATTAAGTTTCTCTTGCCACCTAGCTGCTTTTCCCGATTCTTCCCCCACAACCCAATTGTTGGCCACATGCAAATATTCTTTGCATTAAGGTGAGAATCTTGGAAGCGTCCCCGAGTTCTGGGGAAAGAGGCCTCACAGGGCATGTCTGTGCCATGGCCCTCCTGGCTTATGGGGGTGGTAGGGCCCAAGAATGGTGAGGAGTAGTAAGAAGTAGTTTAAAGCTGTTGCTTCCAGATGTTCTGGACTGCACACTGCTGTCAGTGCTCAGAATGTCTCGTTGCCACTGTACACGTGCCTCACAGGCAGAATTTGAGTTGGAAGCTATGAAAGGAATCTCCTCTGAACTAGAGACTAGCAGGAGGGGACTGTCACCTCTGGTCCTGCACTCGTTTTTGCTGTGTGTGATGTTAAAATCCTTGCCTAGCTGAACCCTAGAGTAGCTGCGCGAGTCAAGGACCCCTGCAGAATGTCAGTTCTCTGCAGCAGCTCTTCATCTTTAACTTCAGCGCAAGCTGGAGCAGGTCCCAAGGCTGACAAATGTTTGGGGGCGTCTAGACAAAAGACACATGAAGTAATGATGCCCTTGTTCTTGAACACCTCCAGTGATAGCCTTTAATGACCTCATTTGACAAATTATTACATTAGCTAATTGATTTGCTGCTGTTCTAATCCTTTTCTAACATTTAATCCTTTTAGGCATTACCACTGTTGCTCCCTGTATGTCCTTATGTCACTCTCGGCTCTCTAAATACTATTTCTGGCATCTCTTCTGGATTAATACTTTGGTTGCAATTTCACCTTGGACTGGAAGCAGAAGGTTTGCTTGTTTGGTGCGTGCCTGGGATGTGCAGAGCTGTCTGCGTTGCAAGAGAGGGAGGGAAGCGCGTGAGGGAAGGATGTGCGGAGCTCTTCAGCTCCTGAAGAGAACATCTCCTCCAGGGCACTGTGGTGTTCACAGAAGCGCAGCCTTGGCCTTTAGCACCAGCCATGATCCAGTGCCTAGGGAGGCTGCATTAAGAGAGTCCCCAGGGCTGGGAACAGCAGTGGAGGTGCCCGGCCAAATAGCAAAGACAAGGAATCTCTTCCCGCCTAAGGGCCGGGCCGCTTCCCCCTCGGGAGACGCGGGGAGCCCCTCTGCGAGGGCGGGATGCCCCGCGCTCCCGCCTGGGCTCTGGGGCCACCCCGCGGGTGCAGGGTGCGCGGGGACGGCTCCGGAGGTGCCCGCGGGGGCGCGGCGGGCCCGGCGG
>JAWLRI010000126.1:251570-288427 GCA_034781795.1 Crypturellus tataupa
TGCAGGAAAAAAAAAAAAAAGGAAAGAAAAGAAAAGAAAAGCCCCAAACGGCGGCACTGGGGAAACTGAGGCAGGAGCAGGCGGTGCCACCGGCATCCCCGTCCTGGGGATACAGGACACGTAGGGACCTAGCGGCAGGGGGAGGTGGGGATGGGGGACACAAGGGCAGGAGATGGTGGCAATGGGGACATAGGAGCCATGGGGACACAGGCATGAGAGCTGCGGGGAGTGAGCGCTGCTGAGATGAGGGACGTGAGGACGTGGGGACCCATGGATGGGAACACAAGGACACAGGAATTAGGGACACAGGGACACACGGAAGAGACCAGGGCCATTTACCTTTAATTCCTCATAATTCCCTTTATTGAAAATGATTTGGAGTTGGAAGGGGGCAGCCAGCTCAAATGGGGTGGTTGTAGCTGGGGACATTAGCGCCTAATGACCCATGATGGGAGGGGGAGGATGATGAAGGGGGGGAGGAAGGAGCTGCCCGGGGGCTCCATCCCCATCCCTGAGCTGTGCGCGAGGCCGAAGGGGGGGAGACCCCCCCCCAAAAAAAAAAAAAAAATCAACACCCACCCAGCTCTATAGGCGCCCGGGCGCTCCCGCCGCCTCCGTGGCATAACTTAAAGGCATAAATTACAACGGAGCCGGGCGGCCCAATAAATATCCCCGGCGAGGAGGGAGAGGAGGACGAGGAAGAGCTCAGATCTCGAGCAGGCTGCCGGCCTCGGGGCTGGGCGGCTCCTTGGCGGCGGCGGCGGACGCCGGTGCCTCGGCGGCCGGGGGGGTGTCGGCGCCGGGCGCCTTGGCGTCGCCGTGGGTTTTCTGGTGCTTGGAGAGGTGGTCGGAGCGGGTGAAGCGCTTGTCGCAGAGCAGGCACGTGAACTTCTTCTCGCGCGTGTGGCTGCGCACGTGGCGCTCCAGCTCGTCGGCGCGCGGGAAGCGCTTGCCGCAGAAGAGCCAGTTGCAGACGAAGGGGCGCTCGCCCGTGTGCAGGCGCACGTGCGCGCGCAGCAGCGACGTCTTGCGGAAGGTGCGCCCGCACTCGGGGATGTGGCAGATGTGCTTCTTCTTGCCCTGCTCCCCCGGCCTGCGGCGGGACACGGCGCCAGCGTCAGCCGCGGGGACGGGACGGGTGACAGGGGAGCCGGGTGCCCTCCTCTCTCCCCGCCGCCCGCTCACCTCTTGTCGCCGTCCTTGCAGTTGGGGCAGGTACACGCCATGCGGCGCCGCTTCTCGCCCGGCTGCAGCTCCCCGGCCAGCGCCTGCTCCATCTGCAGCTGGATCTGCGTGGGGCTCAGCCCGCTGATGGTCACGTTGTTGCCGGACACGTTCTGCACCGTCAGCTGCTGCTGGCCTGCGGGGGACAGCGGGGTTGAGGCTCCGGCCGCGCTCCTCGCGCCGCGGGGTCCTCGCGGGGTGGGACGGGTCCCCAGCAGAGGCCCCGGGTCACATTCAGCGCCCCCCAGCCCCGCGTGCAGCCCGGCCCCGCCACGTGCTGGCCCCCTGCGCGGGGCAGGTAAGTCCCTTTTTTCTGAATATACTGTGCGGTTTTTCAAAGTTTTCGCTTCGACCCTTCGGGGTGGGGAAATGACCAAAGAGGAAACAAAAAAGAAACTTTGAAAAAACGTGCAATATATTGACCAAAAAAACGGGACTTACCCCGGACCCTAAGGGCCGCTGGACGCTGGGGCGCTCGCAGACGCGGCCGCGCCGGGGCCTCGCGCGGCTCGTGCCGCGGTGACCGCGCTGTGCCGGCAGCTCGGCGCCATGGAGGAGGCGGAGAAGAAGAAGCACCGCGCCAAGCAGAGCGGCCCCAAGGCCGAGAAGAAGCGGCGGCGGCGGCAGCTGGGCGCGCAGCAGCAGGAGGAGGAGGACGCGCGCAGGAGGAACCCGCGGGCCTTCGCCGTGCAGTCGGCCGTGCGCATGGCCAGGACCTTCCACAGGTGCGCGGGGCGCCGCGGCGCCGGGCCGCGCGCGCGGGAGCGCCCTGCGGACCTGCCTTGGTCTGTCACTCAGGACGCAGGACTTGAAGACGAAGAAGCACCACATTCCCGTGGTCGACCGCACGCCGCTGGAGCCGCCGCCCGTCGTGGTGGTCGTGGTGGGCCCGCCCAAGGTGGGGAAGAGCACGCTGATCCGCTGCCTCATCAGGAACTTCACAAGGCAGAAGCTGGTGGAGATCCGGGGGCCTGTGACAATTGTTTCAGGTGAGAACCAAGATATTTGTCCTGTCACTCCCAGCGCTTGTGGCCCTCTCGTTCCTAGGCCAAGAATTACCTTACCTGGCTGTTTCCAGTTACTTTTCTCTACCCAAGCCCCTGATGAGCATTTTGGTTTGGCTTTCAGTCCCACTTTCCACCTGCACTAGTCTG
This sequence comes from Crypturellus tataupa, assembly GCA_034781795.1. Lineage (NCBI taxonomy): Eukaryota > Metazoa > Chordata > Aves > Tinamiformes > Tinamidae > Crypturellus > Crypturellus tataupa. Next base: position 253,949 of record JAWLRI010000126.1, read on the forward strand.
TTTCTCTCTACCGTTCTAGTGTGATACTAGGTGGATCACTGAGATGTTAGGAAGGGCAGCAGCTCAGAGCAACAGTATATAAGAAAAATCTTCCTTGGCCCTAGACAGCTGCATGTTTAGAGCAGGCAGGCTCTCTGAGATTTTAATAGTCTATAATCTATCCTCTGAAAGGAATAACAGCTAAATATGGGAAAGCAAAAATGGGAGAGGAAAAATGTCTTCACTTGGGGTATTAAGGATTAATCTACTGAGAATCTGAGACTAAATTTGCTAATTAATAATCTGAAAAAGTAGAAACATGAACCTGTGATTATTGAAAGCTCACTTCATGGTAAGGTCAAGTTATGAACTGCTGACTTTCTTTCTGCTAATTCTGATGCCTTTACAACATTGTTGATTTTTCATGGTAGTATCATAGGGACAAATATGTTTGAGATGAAGTCCGTGGTATTAAATCCGTGATGCTAAACGTGAAAGAAGAGGTGATCAGACACGTTCTTTGTCCCAAATAGGAACTGGGAACAGATTTAGGAACTTTAGGATTTTGACCTGAAAATAAAATAGTGAAATTCTCAGTTAACTCCCTCAGTTTTTGATTTTTTTTAAAAAATTCTGTTTTCAGGTAAAAAGCGTAGGCTAACTATTATTGAATGTGGATGTGACATCAACACAATGATTGACCTGGCTAAAGTTGCTGATTTGGTAAGTAAGCAATAGCATGTGATTTCTAGTGTAATTTATGTTGAAAATACTACCTTTTGTCTAGGCTGCATCCGTGTCTGGTTTCTCCACCTGCTGTCATCAAAGGTAGACAAGTCATTGGTTTCAGAGGGAACAGGTTTAAAATCTGCCATAAACCTAATTTTCTGGAGCAGTCCCAAAAACCCTTAGACCCTGAAATGCCTTTTTTATTATTAATTTTGTTTTGTGTGTGTTTGTATTTGCCTTGTTTTTTGGGGGAGGTCCATTTTGTCCTAAATGGGAGAAGGATATGGGGGAAGAGACGAGCATGAGGACTTCATTGCTAATAGAACTTCCAATAGAAGATATTTTAAAAAGTCAAAATGATAAAGTGACTTCATTAAAGACTATGGTCAAACTATGAAATCTCAAAATGTCTTTTTTTTTTAAACAAGCTTTTAACCAAAGATTTCCTTTAAAAGCTAACAGTGCTTCAGAAATCAACCAAGATGAACATTTTAATTAAAAAAAAAAAGTAACTTTTCAGGTTATATGAAAGTAAAGAACAGATTTGTGTGCAATATTGCAATATTTTAGTGCCTAAACTTATGACTTGAAAAACTTGATATTTGAAATCTGCTTATATGGGCAACATGTTCTTACTGGCGTAAATGATGTTCTTCTGCTTTCAGGTTTTAATGCTTATTGATGCCAGCTTTGGGTTTGAGATGGAAACATTTGAGTTCCTAAACATTTGTCAGGTGCATGGCTTTCCTAAAATAATGGGAGTTCTTACCCACCTTGATACATTCAAAAACAACAAGCAATTAAAGAAGACAAAGAAGAAGTTGAAGCACAGATTCTGGACTGAAGTATATCCGGTATGGTGTTTGAGAGGCTTCTTGTTTTGCATTATTTTGTGTTTTTGTGTTTTGGAAGTCAAATGACAAGTAGGGAAATACTTAAATATTTATATTATATTCTTAGATGCAAGAAGGATCTGCATCTAGGTCTGGAAAATGGGTTAACATTTTGTATGAGGCCTTGGCCTTGATTTGTTTGTTCAAACGGGGACAATTTTCATGTTAAGGTAAACTAATTAGTTTCCATCTGCTAGAATCAACTCTCACTACAATTGTGTTTTAGTTTTGTAGCTATTTAGTTGATGTTTAATATTTTGGCGTAATTTTCATGTGTTCAGGGTGCTAAGCTGTTTTATCTATCTGGGATGGTTCATGGAGAATATCAAAAGCAGGAAATTCACAATTTAGGACGTTTTATCTCAGTAATGAAATTCCGACCTCTTACATGGCAAACATCTCACCCGTATGTTCTTGCAGACAGGTACGTGCTTTTCTTCCTCCATCTCAGTTTATGTGACACCAGGCTGTTTAAGGAAGTTTAATAGAGCCATTCAGTTCTGTGTGTTTAGTGGTTATTTAATTTTACCTAAGATACTGTGAATATGTTTTGTTATATACCTGTATTACTGTGAGGAAATGGAGGTTCACTTTTCCAGGCTATGCCAATACCTTGGGCTGCTCGTGCTTGGATTGGATTATGCAGACAAACCTTTGCTGTATCGTAAATTCTTTTGAAGTACAGAGACAATCAACAAGAACAAAATAGAAAGACACTATTTTAAATAGTCCTACTTGTTGATGATGAAATTTAATTTCTGTGGAGAAGAATTATTAGACTGTGTTCCAGCAGTTTACCAACAGCTGGTGAATTCAGCCCTGGAATTTTCCTTCTGCTAAATCCCTTTGTGTGGTGTTTGATTCAAAGTCTCTGTTTGGGATATAAAAGTCTGCTTGTGTCTGCCTGAGAAATTACCCCTACCTTTGTGTTTCCTTGCCAGAATGCTTACACATGTAGTCAAACTTACAAAAGAATTCAAGGTGTCTCGAACACATTTATTTCAAAACATATATATATATGTATATATATATATTCAAAGAATTAAGAGAGGGAGTTAGAGAAGTATGTAAGCATCGTGCAAAGTCTTGTGCACAAAGATAGGGCAAGGAAGAAAAGATATTTTGTACTTTTCCACTAATAGTTGCTTTTAAGTTACCATAGCTGCTACAGTTAAGTTGGTTGTGAGGCCAGTCAAGTGCAGACTGTCTGCAGGGTGCATTTCCCTCCTTGGCTGCCCATCTCGTGCAGGCATGATGTCCAAAGCGTATCCAAACTGCCAGCCTTCCCCTCTCCTCTTCCTGCCAGTGCTTTTTGTAGAGTGCACTGCTCTTGTAATAGCCACACAGTTCCTTCGGTTCTAAGGGGATTGTGTTAGGATTGCTCGATAGTCTAACATCTTCTTAAATGTTGGATAGAATGGAAGATTTGACAAACCCAGAAGATGTCCGAATTAATCCCAAGTGTGACAGGAAGATATCACTTTATGGCTACTTGAGAGGAGCACACTTAAAAAACAAGAGCCAAATTCACATGCCAGGTAACTTGTAAGCTTCTTAAAACTGAGACGGTATTGGTAAGTTCTAGTGTAGCTGTTGCTGTTACTGGGGGTTAGTTTGTGTCTTTAAAACTGATTTTTCACTTTTCTATAAGTGTTATGCTTTTAAAATTATTGTTAATAGTGTAAATTCTTGTAAAAGCCTTATATCTCTGTAAATAGTTCTGCATTTAATTTTGCAAATTTCTGAAGCATTCAACACAGTAATATTGGCAGCATTTGAAGATTTTTATCAGTAATATTTTAGGCTAAAAGATGCCTCGGGGGCAAAACATGCCAGCCCTAATAGCAGAAGGCAAATACAGTATATTGAAAATTTATTTTATTCATTGCCTAAATTAATATTTCAGGTGAATGATTAAAAATTTGATTTCAGAGATACTTTATTAAATCTGCTCACTCAGAAAAGTGAGTTGTTGGTTTCTTAAACAACAAAAAAGCTCGAAGCTTTGCAGTTCTGGTTAACTGTATATGCATCTCTACAGTGTTCACAGTTAATGAATCACTGAATGCTGCAATGTTCCTGTATCCCTTTATGATAAATTGTACAAAATTTTAGAATCAAAACTGAGAACCTTATTTCTGTTTTTGTCTGTCGTCCTAGGTGTAGGCGATTTTACTGTGAGTGATGTGAGTTTCTTGCCAGATCCCTGTGCCCTGCCTGAGCAGCAGAAGAAGCGCTCTTTAAATGAGAAAGAGAAGCTCGTCTACGCCCCTCTCTCAGGAGTTGGGGGTATTGTGTATGATAAAGATGCTGTTTACATTGACCTAGGTGGAAGTCATGCTCATGAGAATGAAGAGGTGAGGGAATGCTGGCTTCAATCTATTCTGTTTCAGAATTGATTTTTCACCTTTATAGTTGATAAAACAGTGTTTAAAAATAATTTGTGTAAAAAAAAAAAAAAAAAAAAAAAAAAGTTACGGATACATAGCAATTTTTTATTTTTCTTCTTTGGTAATTTTATTCTCCCAATAGTGATTTCAGGGGAGAGATACTTACATTATCTCTTGGCAAAATATGGTGCAAAGCATTGAAGGATCATTTAGTAGTAAGTACTTAATTTCAGAAACTTTTCAAATACTGACAAAATGCTGATAAGGTTTCTCATTGTTGGATATGATCATTCTTCCTTTGCAGGCCAGGGGCTTTGGGAGAGTAGTTACAGGTTTTGACATGTCAAGGGACAGATGGAATATGTTTGTGTGCAGATTGAATTCAGCTGTTTTCCCCTGTGGTGTGCTAAATACTGAGGACGTTTATGTCAGTGACATGCATGATTGCTGATTTTTACCCAGGTTTTGCTTGCATACTGCGAGGGAGGCAGTCTTTGTAGTTTTCTTGGGTTACTGTTGTATGTGTCTTTAAAATGTGAGGAGGGGAAGGGAGACCTTGCTGTTCTGAGAAAATATTTATTTAAAATGCTCTTGGGTTTCTCTTACTAATGCATATTTCTACTCTTCTAGGCAGATTAATGATTTTGTTAGTAGGTAGCTGTGTATTTGTTTGAACTAAAAAGCAAACCCTGATTTTCCAGGAGGAGGTGAGACCAAATCATGAACTAGTTCAGAGCCTCATCTCCACTCATTCTACCATTGATGCTAAGATGGCTTCCAGTAAGGTGTCTCTCTTCATGGACTCCAGGCCATTAGATTCAGAAGACATAGAAAGACAAGAGTAAGTTTTGATCTTTTTTGAGTAGTCTTTGAACACACATGATTCTCTGATTTCAGACTCTAATTCAGGAAAATATTTTTAAATAGAGGGTACTTATTAGTATTGCTTAACAGTTCCTCTTGGAAGACTCTGCAAATATATCTTTTTAAGGAAGGAATAACTGAGCTTATTAGAATTGAAAAAATGTAATAAGGTCTTCTCAAAATTCTATACTGATACAACTCTAAGCAATATATATCTTCAGTTTTGGAGAGTGTCAGTGTCTCCACAAAATTCATAGTAATACTTCTTTCCATCCTACAGAAAACAACATTTCTTGGAATTATTAATGGTGATAGTTTAAAACATTGTTCAGCTTAGAGGCTTTTCTCATGTAAAAGGCATTGTTGCCTTCTTAATGTACTTAGTTATCTCTCTCTGTGATCTGCTTCTCGCCAAAATGTCTTGAAATATTAACACGGGGTTGCATTGTTTCACTAAGGTTCTTTACATTTTACATCTACATTTTACATCTACTTTTCTCTCCATAATGTGATCTTTGGGAAACAGGTTTGTGATGCCAAAAGAAGAGAGAGCAGTTAATGTGAAGACTGGAAGAGTACGTCGGAAAGCAATATTTGATGAAGAAAAAGAAAATGATGATGCAGTAAGTGATGAGGAAGATGACCAAGAAGGAGAAGAAATGTCTGAGGATGGAAGTGATGGTGATGACGAAGATGATGCTGAAGAGGAAAGTGACAGGGAGATATTAGGAGAAGAGGTGGCTGCTGGAAGTGCCAAACGCCTAAAAAGAGAGGTGACTAAAGAAGAAGCTGTGAATGAGCTGCCAGCATTTGCAGACAGTGATGATGATCTTGAGGTGAGTTCTGAAGGAGAAGGAAAAACTGCCCCTGAAGAAAGCGATATGGAGGAAGAAGATAGTGAAGAACAAGAATCATATGAAAATGGAAGTTCAGGTAGTGAATTTGAAAGTGCAAGGAAAGGAGTAGCTAAGTCTGAGCAGTATGAAATAAGTAGAGAGGATGAAGAAATGAGATCACAAATCTCATGTCACAATCTGAAGAAAAAAAACGTCCTCACTACAGATTCTGGAAACTGCACAGCAGAAGAGGCATCGGAATCTGAGGTTGAAAACTCTTCCACGGAAGAGGGAGGAGATGATGAAGGATCACATGGGAAATCAGAAGTTGATGCGTTAGACAGGAAAGGATTTCGGCAAACTTCAGAGAAGAAAATGGGTAGTGTTAAACAGACTGAACTTAAAACTGTAGAAGATGAGGAGGAGGATGATGTTGAGAATCTGCTGAAGGAGGAAGAGGAATATGAAGAGAAGATAGATTTTTCTGCTGACACAGCAGGTAGATAATTGCTAACTTTTTTACTATTTTTTTGTTGGGTAAACCATTGAAGGATATTTTAAATGTATGTGTATATATACACATATATGTGTGTATACTTACACATGTATGTATATATGCACATATGTATAATATATATAGTATAATTAAATACTAGTTTTGAGGAGGCATATTTTGTAGTTGCTGAGTAAAACTCCCAAGTTAGGAAACCTGCAATTATTCTCTGTCAAACTTTTGATTTACAGTGAAATTTTTTGCTTTTGCTAAAGTGGGAAGGATTTGTTTTATGAGTTCTGAGATTCTGTGTGCATTTTTTAATGCCTTTAAGCTTTATGGATGTGTCTGTAGAAACAAATTGGGTTTCTCTGTTACTTTTAGAAATTCTTGGGGGGCTATTATTAAAACGTGTTAACAGGAATTGCATCCTGAAAAAGGTCAAATCTGTTATTACATATGGATTATGAGAATAAGCTTAACCCTGGGTTGTATCTAGACATCTTGTGGCTCTTGTGGTCATGTCCTTGAAGTTACTTGTGTCTCTTGTAAGACTTTTCTGTTTTTGGAGGTGGAATGTGAATTCTTCCATTTTCAGGTGCACTTAAGTGGAAGGAGGACCTCAAACAGAAGGCAGCTCAGGCCTTCCTAAGACAGCAGCAGTCAACCCCCAATCTCCGTAAACTCGTTTATGGAACAGGTACAAATCTGCTAGAAAGTTTATATCATTCTAGTATATGGTAGCTTTTTATCAATAGTCATGTTTGTAGATTGAAATCTTTGACCACTGCATTGTAGTGGGAGGCTTGAGGACATCCTGGTTGCTGATCACATCTTGTATAACTGAAAAACACCCTTTTGTCTTCAATTAAAAGCAATTTTGTCTCATTTGATACAGTAGTGAGTTGCTACTCAAGTCTTATGTTTTTAGAAAAAAATCTTCAAATGTTTGAGGAAAAAATATTTTAAGTCATTTCTTTTTAGTTTGCGTCTCATTTTCCTCGATAAACCTGACACTTGAGGCAAAAGAGGGGTTATGGATGATTGTAATATATGTATTATGGTGAAATAATCAAATTTTGTACATCTACTTTAGTTGCTGAGGATGAGGACCGAGAAAGTGAGAATGAAGGTGACGAGCTTGGAGGTTTGTTTCATGTCAGCCGTCCAGACAAAGAATCCAAACAGAAGGCCAATGCCCTCGACTGCTCCAAGTTCCTCATAGAAAAACCTCAGGACTGGGATTTAGAAGAGGTAATGCCACCAGGTGGTTGAAGTCCTATTCTGGTTGTAGCTTGGCTATCATAAAGTATACTCGGTTATCGTGGAGAGGTGTTATTGAAACAAATCCATGTGAATTACAGTCAAAGCGTCCTATATTTGGCCTTTTCTCATTGGAAATACTAGCTAATAGATTCCGGGTTTATTTTTAAAGGGAGATAAAGGTAGAAGAGTCAATTTAGTGCAAGGCTTCCTTGACTTACTATCTGGCAGCTCATAGTTCGCTGTTCATTTATTGAAAAGTCAAGATGTAGGGAGTCATAAGTGGAAAATAGTGTCAACTCTTTTATAGGTAAGTGTTGAGGTCGTTTTTCTCTCCTGCCTTCTACTGAAGCATGTCGTAGTTTTGGTAATGGTGAGAGAGTAAGGTGATCTCTAAACGGGGAAGGTGACCAAGGAAATATTTGTGTTGATTTGTAATTGTTCATAACCTTATTTCCTCAGGTTATGAACAGTATTCGGGACTGCTTTGTTACAGGAAAATGGGAAGAAGATAAAGATGCTGCAAAACTGTTGGAGGAAGACGGTATGTGTACGACTTCTTAAAATGATAGGGGGTGTGGGTGTGTTAAGAAAAATGACTATATTTACTGTAACACTCAGGTACTTAATTCCATTGCAATCTTTCAAATTGTTTTCCATAGTTAAAGTACTATACAAGTGCTAATGCGACCTGTATAAACAACATGTAGGTAGCACACATTTATTTGAGTAGAAATAAATATTTAAACAGAATAACAGATCACTTGCATTTGGCTGGAAAGTAAGATCTTTCTTGAGATGTCTTGGAGCATATGGACATACTCTTGGAAAAATATATTTATACCTTTCTGTACTATGAAACTTGTTTAAGACTAACATTTTTGTAATATTTGTTACTAACTTGTTTGCTGTAATTGAATGCTAAATTGCTCTGCTAGTGTCTTATTAGAGTATTGCCTAAATTCTTTATGTGTTCCTTTCATATGAAATTAATTTTGTTAAACAGTGGTATCTGATCTAGTTTGGTCTTGGAATGACATATACTATGATTTCACAAATACAAGTAAGGATTGTATATTGAAAGGGAAAAGGAGAAGCCGCTGGAGACAGATTTTATCTGGGAATTTTCACTAGACAATATAGAAGACAGAACTTGCTTTTAAAACTGTTAGGAAAAAAAAAAGAAGAAACCTGGTCTGGAGCTAATCTACTAAGCATTACTTAAAATATACATGCAATACTGAAAATATCAGACAATGTGGAGAACACTAATAGAATGATTAATGATCTGTTCTTTTGTGGGGTGCTTGTTGCAGAGGAGCTGTATGGGGACTTTGAAGATCTTGAAACAGGTGTCGTGCACAAAGGAAAACCTGCTGAAGGAGATGAGGTAGGACTTGTGTTTTGCTTATTCTTGAGAACTAATTTGTATATGTGCACCTACATATCAAAACCTCTTTTTTAATATATGTGATAGGCATCCTACATAATATATGTAGCCTTCATGACCCAAAAGAAAATAAATTAATAGTGCAATAGGCACAAGGCTGTGAGGAGAAGTTTTGTACTATAATGCTTATATTAAGGACTTTGGAACCTGAAAATATCTAGAATGATATTGACTCTAATCTTGAGTTGACTTGTTCTTCAAAGTTAATTATTTAGGGAAAGTCACCTCACTTTTTTAACAGTAGAGGTCAGGCTTAATCAAGAATTTTAGAAGGTGGAGTTATGAGGGAATTCTTTACAACCCAGTGTGGTCGTAACAGTTTGTACTATGTCATTTCAGCATTTAGATGCAAAAGCTGTCTTTAAACACAGCTAACTGAAAACTGTCCCCCAGTCTTGGTCATTTCTCATGTGTGCATGAAAGATGTTGACTGAAGCACTTTGTGCTGGGTTTGCTGTGACTTGATCATCTTCTAAAACCAGAGCTGTAGTTGTCAATACAAACTGAAAGATCTCAACTCAAACCACTTTGTGTTTGTGTTTGATTATAAAATTCTGGCAGCATGTAAGCAGCTCTTGGACAAACTTCCTCTGATGTATTCAGAGTACTGCTTCCCAGTAATCAGTGCTATGAATGATTACTTCTTTAATTCCCTCCTTAATTCTCTGTGTTCATTTTAGCTTTAAGATAACAGGCAAGTTGTAGAGTCTGCTCCCTGACATGTTTTGATGTTAAATCACAAAGTATATTTTAGTGAAACAAAAGGAAAATGATTTTATTATGAAATGTTTTAGTTATTGCTGAAGATACATCTTGTGTAAATAACTTATTTCTGAAAATGGAAAGATTTTTCAAGTCTAACTTGCATTATGACTCTATAATGATTTTTTTTTTTGAGTATATTAAACTGCTAATGAGAAGGCTTGTTTTAGTGAGCACTTTTATGCTTGATAACTTCCTGTTTGTTAGTCTGAAAGTGAACAAGAGGAGAAAGAAGGAAAAATGTCTAAACCAGAAGCTGAGGAGGAAGAAAAGAAAAAGGAACGCATGGACAAGAAACGGAAATTGAAAGAAATGTTCGATGCAGAGTATGATGAAGGGGATGCCACATACTTTGATGATCTTAAAGAAGAAATGCATAAACAAGCCCAGGTATGAGCTGTCAGTCTTGCAATTTGTCTCACTGCACATTTTCAGAAATACCCACAGAGTTTTCCTGTGGGTATTTAGTTATCAATTTTTTAGAATCAAGAAGTTCAATGATATAAGCCTTTAAAGGAAAGGAAGAAAGAAAAAAAAAAAGAGCAGCTAAAGGGGAAGAAAAGATGAACAGTTGAAAGCTTACATTTAAATCACATACTTAGTTAAATACGTTTTAAGTAGCTGAATATATCAGGGTTTTATTTTGCACAAGGAAGTGCAGGTTCTTTATGATCTCAGTAAGAAAGGCACTCAGACTTTGTTAAGTATCATTTAAAATGCTGTTTATTAGCACTAATGCTATAAGAAGAAAGAGGATTAGCGTAGATAATCTTTCAGCCCTTCAGATACTGGAACCCCATGTTGTCCAGCATCAACCAGGTCTCCAATTAGGATGTGGCAAGCTGTGCAGATCCTTTCTGTGGAAAAGGTTATCCCCTTTGGGGATTTTTGAGTGCCTACAGGATTTTCTTAATATGAAACAATTATCTATTTCCTTTCTAATGTCAAATAAAAAGGATGTTTCCCTAGAAATTGTTGCTGCTCTTCCAGATAAAGACAATGACATGCAGGTAATGTAACTGCCAATGCTAAGTGGGACCTGGCTCCAGGCTCCTTGTTACAAGCAGCCGGCTAAGTTTAACCTGTGGAAAACAGGTATTTGCAGCACAACAGGCCTGAATGCCAAACTGAGTGAGCACTACTGCACAGGCCTGTGCCTACTCAGGTTAACTGTTGTGTGGGTCACTAGCTCCTTGCTCTAGAGCTATCTTTTCGAAAAGATTATTACAGATGTGTTAACCAAACTTTAGTAATAAGTGATTTTTTTAATTTGTGAGTTGTGGGACTTTTTGGTGGTTGATTTTTTTACAGTTATCCCCCAATTACTTAATGATGGAACTAGGATGGTTTAGGTTTAGGAAGAAGGTTATAGGGAGCCATGGATTTTTGAGAAGAGGAAAAAGAGCCCTTTTATCTGAAAAAAGGCCCAAATCCTTCTCATACTAACTTCAATCAAATATTTTCCCAGTGGTATTTTTAGTGTGACTTTTGCAATGTTATAAATGGCTAAGGAGGTTCAGTGAAGCAGCCTTTTCATCAAACCATCAAGTTATTTTGAGAAAAATAATTGATGACCTCTGCTCTGTATAGATGGTGGGAGTCCCTGGGTAAGGGTATGCAGAATCTGAGGTGCCGATTTTGTTCTAGGCCCTGTTTTTTAGATAAAATCCTGTAAGCTTAAAAGTAGCTTCTTTTTTAAGCTGACTTGGAAGAATGTTACCTTATTTTAGTAATAATTTCACATTGTCTTTTCTTCTAACAAAGCCTTGCCCTAAATAATCATTAATCTAATTCTTACTCTGTGGCTTTAACCTCGGCCATAGGTGACGGTATGAGCCCTAGTATGGCTAATGTGCTGTCTAAGAACACTTCAAACACTAACAAGGTAATTCCAGGAGCAGGATAAGAGGCAATTTTTAGTTTTCGCTTGATGTCTGTTTCAGAAATATGTATCAACAGTGATTGTGATCCTGCTACTGGAGGGAAGAGCAAGGAGCGCTCAATCTGTAAAGCTGCTTAAAAAAATGAACTTGTTCTACAATGTTCCTTCTTGATGTTAGTAGTGAGGCATTAAATAGTTGGTTCAGTATTTTGTAGCTGAGCACCAAGAACCACCACAAGAAGATAACACTTCTGTTGTATTTCAAGGAAATTTTGTTAAGTATTTACACAGGAACTGCATGCGTGTGGCACAGAAGAGCTTTAAAAGACCCTTCTGAGGACATGAGGTGTTTGAGGACAGAAATATATTTATGTTGCTGCATCAGATAGGAGCCCAGCCTTCTCGTAGACAACATCTTAAAGGGCAGGACACAAACTTTAAAACATACTTGGCTCCTAAATCAAAAGTATACTTCTGACAGTTGTGTCTTTAAAATCCAAAACTACTACTATGAAAGGCGTATCACCAGTTCCTGCGGCACTGCCTTTCAAGTGAACTAACAGGCCCACTTGTGATTTTACATTGGATGGAATTCATGATGGCAGAGATCTTATTCTGAAGGAAAGGCACAAAAACAATTGGATTTTCCCCCAAAAGTATCATATAAATGTTACCATGTTTTAAGTAGAACTGGTGCCTTCTGAGAAAGTTAATACTTGAATTTTGTAAAAGGCTTAGTGTCTTTCTCTTTGTTGCATAGCTTAATCGAGCTGAGTTTGAAGATCAAGATGATGAGACCAGAGTACAGTATGAGGGCTTCCGACCTGGGATGTATGTTCGTCTGGAGATTGACAATGTCCCGTGTGAATTCGTCCTGAATTTTGACCCCCACTATCCTATTATCCTGGGTGGCTTGGGCAACAGCGAAGGAAATGTTGGATATGTACAGGTAAGTAACCAGAGTTGTGAGTGTGTTTCAGCATGGTTGGAGTCACTTTTTATTTTCTGATTGTTAAGGATACTTACCTGTGATTCTGTGATATGGTAAACAGAGAACTCTTCATCTTTGTCTTGAACAGGAAAGTTACTTTTGATACAGTTATCTGCACAGTCACAGACATTGGGTTTTTACAGGCTTCACTGAATACCTGGAAGAAAAAGTTATAATTTATATTATGATTCTGCAGGGAAATCTCGGTCAACACTAGTAATTATTATGGTTACTAAATCACAAGCTTAAATAGTACTCACAGTTCATAGCATAAAGACAAGTGACTACAGAAAAAGTTACTAGCATGTATATCCCTAAATATCATATAGACTAATATGTGTATATACACACACACACACATATGATTTTTCAAGCAAGTGAAATGCTAACTAGCTTTATCTTGTTTAATGTTAATGTAAAATATGAAACTTATGAATAAAAAAAAATTTCTTTTGGTAATGTAGTAGTTTAATTTCTGTGAATTGCTTTTGATCTTTTCTAACTTTAAGGCTTGAATTTCAATAACAATATAGTTATCCTGTAATAGCACTGTCCATCTTCTAATTAGTTGCGTCTGAAGAAGCACCGTTGGTACAAGAAAATCCTGAAGACCCGTGACCCTTTAATCCTCTCGTTAGGGTGGAGGCGCTTTCAGACCATTCCCATGTTCTACATTGAGGATCACAACGGGCGCCACCGGCTGCTCAAGTACACGCCGCAGCACATGCACTGTGGGGCCACATTCTGGGGTGAGTGCAGGGCATGGGGGTACCAGCCTCTCCCTTAATCATTAGAGAATTCTCAAGCTTAGAGGACACATCAGAAATTTCTTAAAGAACAAGCAAGCAGGTCTTCCATCCCCTCCACCCCCACACCCAACTAGTAGCTCTTGGAGTAAGCCAAAAGCTTTAAATGTTGTCTTCCTTAGGAACATAAAATAATACAGAACAATATAGGGAAATAATCCAGCACTGCTCCCCTCTTCTCCTTTTAACAACTGATTATTTGGCTTCTAATCAAATTCTGAGCATTCTGCTGTCTGTGTGAGAGAGCTTGTGTGTAGGGTCAAGCTCTGCAAATCAGTTCGTAAAATGAGTAACTTTCTTATGCAAATAGTTCCTTGAACTTCAATGAGACTATTTAGGTGAGTAATGGGTCAAATGCTTTACTTAACCTGTCTTTGGTCTTACTGGTTGCAACATGCAGCACAGAAGCTTTCTGGTTTTCTTTCAGTATACTAAACTCCCTTTAAATTGAAGTTAGATGTTATGTACTAAAACACATTGTATTATTATTTTTATTAATTCTCCTCTAGGTCCCATTACTCCGCAGGGCACTGGATTTCTCGCAGTTCAGTCTGTCAGTGGCACAACGGTAGGTCTGATATGGGTTTGGGGAAGAAGATTTATGTACGTTAGAGCAGTGCTTGTTGTAGAATCTGAGAAGGTTGGAGAATTTTAACTTTTGAAAGAGATATGGTGATGAGATGGGGAAATAGATGAACACTTAGTTTTTGTATTGGTTTTCATCTACACTGAAAATGACAAATGTTTCTTTACTATTGTCTATGGAAGACTTTATGCCTAGTTTTTTTTCAGATACTAAGTATTTAGATAACTTGATGAGCTATTGATATTTCTTTTGAAAAAGCTTGTCCTTAGTGTGGTTTCTTTGCATCTTATTAGAATGCCTATGGGTATCTGAATTATTTTAAATATTTAAACACTACTTATCAAAAGTACTTTGCCTGTACATTACCCAGAGACAAATTGATTCTTACATACAGCACATAGCAGAAGCTTCAGAAGGTGCTGTAGTGAGCACGACAGAGTGGTGTTTACCATCTCCCCCCTAAAATACACCCTGGTAAGTCCTGTTGCGTAGTTACCCTGTTACGTGTACTAGAAGGCTATTTTCATTACACATCACTAAGACCCTAGTGACTTAGAGCAGCGCACAAAGCCCTGGTTTGCTCAGAGATGTTCTGCCTATGTAAGATGGTTGCCAAAAGAGCACATTTAAGCACATGAAAGGGCTCCTAGTTTGCTTCTGAATTAACTGTTGCCTCTGTTGTGTGTTTCAGCCTGATTTCCGGATAGCTGCCACGGGAGTTGTGCTTGATTTAGACAAATCCATAACTATAGTAAAGAAGTTAAAGTTGACTGGCTTTCCATTTAAAATTTTTAAGAACACTTCATTTATTAAGGTAAGTATGTTTGTATATTGTAAAACTGTAAGTATCAATGCTGAGAAGAAAGAATTTAGTCTACTTATCTGGCTTCCCTGAGGCAGAAGTTCCCTGTAGTCATTGCAGAGTTCTGGATCTTACTAGCTGTTCGCATGTTTTGAGCACTGTTCAGTGCAGTCTTTAAAGGTACTGACCATCAGTCAATAAATATAAATTATTTACCAGGCTAGTGCTGGAACAGTCTCCAGGCCCAGTGTCATCTAGGTAGTTTGATCCTGGCTATTGAACCATGGGTTCATTGGTGACTTCCAGCAGTGCTTAGGACTGCACAGCTGCAATTATGAAGTGTTTGGGGCAGGAAGTGTTGCAGTGGGAGTGAATTTTTAGCTGCCTTTAATCAAGCTTTCTGGCTGTGGAAGAGGTTAAGTTATTCTGCAGTTGGGGCAGTAAGCAACTAAGTACTCTCCTACACAGCATACACAGAGGCTTTTCTGACCTGTTATAAATCAAAGGTCAGATAATGAAGTACTTGATACTTCTAAGCTGAAGTCCTGGGAAGCTTATTTAGCTTTAAGATAGAGCTTAAGATACAGCAAAATACTTCCAAAGTAGACTGAACAGATTTGCTCAAATATGTTCAATTTTATAGACAAAGATATATTTATATACTGTTAAGGTTAAAAAGACATGTCTTTGGCATTTCTCAAATACTTTTATTAACTTATCTTTAACAAGTCAGTAGGTTTTGGTATGTTCAGCACGCTTGGTGTAAAGACAACATTCTGTTCTAGTTAGTTCACAAGATATGGCGGGGGTATAACTTACACTTTTGTGGCCTACATGGGCCAAAAAGATGGATTTAACATGGTGAATAGTGGTATGTAATTCTCACTTTCAGGGAATGTTTAACTCCCAATTGGAAGTGGCTAAATTTGAAGGTGCAGCAATTCGTACTGTAAGCGGTATCAGAGGACAGATCAAAAAGGCCCTCCGAGCTCCAGCAGGTGCTTTTAGAGCAACATTTGAAGACAAGTTGCTAATGAGTGGTAAGTTATACTGTTTATGCAAGTATTTAGTGGGACTGGTGCTAGGAGGACATTTTTGTGATAAATCCAAATATTTTTTCTTATTTGACGTGTGGCAGGGGGGTGTTGTGAACTGTTGTAGTTGCCCAGTATAACTGTGATCATAAGAACTTGTTTGATTATGTGGAGTTTTTTTCCCTTCTCTTCCCTAAGCACCTTGCAGTTATGGATAATGCAAAATAAAATCAAGTTATGTTATAAGATCAGGCAGAACACGGACAAATTGCTTTCATCAGCCAATAGGATGGGTGCAGGTACCTTTATGAACTGTTGTGCTGGTTCTTCACCTGACTAGGAACAGTGGATAAGGGCAGTGTTCAGCTGCCTTGTCTGCAGGCTTACGTACTGTTTGTGACTTAATATATGGGGTCTTACAGTATCCAGATGTGTAAGTAGTTATTATATGACCTTTGTGCAAGATTGAGCAAGTTTGAGGTTTAATAAGGATCATGCCTTCTGAAGTATAAGTGAAATACTGGCATGTGGTCTAGATGTTATTTATTCAATCTGCACAGATAACTGTTGTTTAGACTGCAGATGTGCTGAACTGTGCTTTCAAAGCAAGTGATATATTTTCTTTCCTTTCAGATATTGTCTTTGTGAGGACTTGGTATCCTGTTTCTCTCCCAGCATTTTATAACCCGGTAACATCCTTGCTGCAGCCAACAGGTGAGAAAGATAGTTGGAGAGGAATGAAGACAACAGGCCAACTGAGACAAGAACGAGGCATCAAACTGAAACAGAATAAAGATTCTCTCTATAAGGTATACTTGCTATGTTTGTGATCGCTTGTTTTAAAATATATATATATATCTATCTAATTTATCTTAAACCTGTGCAAGTCACGAGCAGTGTGAGCAGATGTTCATTGCATGGGCATATGTGGTTTTGTATTTTTATCCTCGAGGCACAGGCTTTCCACTGCTTCCTTCCTGTCCTTTGCCAGGAAAGACAAGTGTTGTGGGTCACTGAGGGTTTATAAAGTAATCTGTGCAGCAGAAGTCTCCTCTAAAAGCATGCTGAGACTTCTGTCATAGTAAAACTAGGGTGAACATAACATTGCAACCAGGTACAAAAGATGTTGGAGAACTGTTTCTGAGAGGTGGAAAATAAAATGAAAACTTTTGAAAATCACGATTCTTAAATGCTTTATATCCATTCTTTTAGCCTATAGTGAGGGAGAAAAGGCATTTCAATAAGCTGCATATCCCCAAAGCGCTGCAGAAGGCACTACCTTTTAAGAACAAGCCTAAGAATCTTGAGAAGAAGGGCAAGACTCCAAGAGACCAGTGGAGACCAGCTGTTATCAGGGAGCCTCATGAAAGAAGGGTAAGGATCACTTATTCTGGAAACAAGCACTCTCCAACAGAAAATGTGTTATTTGGATTTTTTTTTTTAAACACTTGATTGTGCTTCTATATACATGTCAATATATGTGTGGAAAAATAATCTAGTGGAATAATTTCAAGTGGAAAAGTTGCTTCCACTATTTGTGGAGGCGTCATTCCACATGTATGGAATATATGCCCACATGTATTGGCCTGGAGTGGCTATATATTAAGCTACTAGGTTATCTGAAATCTATGTGACTGT
Source organism: Crypturellus tataupa (assembly GCA_034781795.1). Taxonomy (NCBI): domain Eukaryota; kingdom Metazoa; phylum Chordata; class Aves; order Tinamiformes; family Tinamidae; genus Crypturellus; species Crypturellus tataupa. The sequence continues at coordinate 271,347 of JAWLRI010000126.1, forward strand.
TGTCCTTGTGGTGACATTTTCAAGGCACTTCAGTTGGGTGCAATGCTCTTGCAGTGCAACTGACTTAAATTAACAGCTGTAGTCCTTCATTTGTCTTGTCATTGCTATTCATTATTAACAAAGAGAGGACCTGAAACAAGTAACCTACTTTAAAAACTAAGAATTGTAAAGAGCTTGCAAAGGCAAGAGGAGCCAAACTTCACTTTAGTTTTTCTGAGGAAGTATGTGTCTTATGGTGGCAGTTAGGCAGAGCCTTTCAAAAAAAATCAACATTCCCAAAAATAAGCCTTTAATTAACTTACCAACAAGTTAAAATTATGTTAGAAATTGGGAAGCAGGTGCAAAAATCAGGGACTTGCTGTGAATCTCTCATTAATGGTATTTGTTTTTATTGAAGTTAAACTATTTTTTTTCACCAAAAAATGAATGACTTGTGTATTGATACTTTATTTTCTCTTTTAGATATCTGCTTTGATCACTGCATTGAGTACAGTGAATAACTACAAGATGAAGAAGGCCAAAGTAAAACATCGGCAGCAGGTTAAGGAATATCTCAAAGTTAAGCAGAAGGAGGAGGAACAGAAATTAAAGAGGCAAAAGGAGGCTAAGAAAAAAATCTATCGAATGTTGGGACAAAGAGAGAAAAAGAGGCAGAAGTCAAGCTTGAAAGGATCTAGTGAGGGAGAGAAGAGTATGTAAACTTGCTTCAGATTTTGGGCCAAATGGTAAAGCGCAAAAAAAAAAAAAAAGTGGGGGATAACTATGCAATTTTCTGTTGAAGAAACAAAAAGGCCTTGGACTGCATTAAAATTGTCTTTAAGAGAAGAAAACAAAACGAATGACCTTATTGGAGCTCTTGAATACTTTTGGAAATGTATATAAATAAGATGTAGAAGTATGGAATCGTGTGGGGTTTTTTAAGCAGTATTCCAGAGTACTTTGTATTTCCATATATTTTTATCCATACTGCACATCCTGTCCAGCTAATAAAGTATTTTCATGTCAGTGACTGAATACTATTTGTAAGTGCTTTGGGCTCATTTCAGTAGACCTCTGAGGAAAAGGAGCTCCCCTGAATGACAGTGTCTGTGCTACTGCCTTAGCGACGCTCTGAACCCGTCTTAATTGTGCCCTTGGCAGCTCTTCCCTCGAAAGGCATCGAGCTGAGCTGTTACTGGGCCGGAGTTCTGCACTTCCTAGCTCTGCGCTGCTGGCTGGCACCAGGAAGTCTCTCCTGGTCTTAGATCACTTGTCCTACATGAAAGCATCTCCTGTGTTACTTGTGCTTCCTGTATCTCAAACACATCTATCAAAGGATGCTGATCTCTGTCATCTGGTACCAAAGCAGTGTGGGGAACCCTCAGTGGCTACAACTTTCTGGGCAAGGAGCATCAGACCTTTTCTGTGTCAACCCCAAGGTGACTTTGTGAACCGTGCCTCAATGGGGTAAGTTACTTCCTTGGAGAACATCTTGCCATGTCTGACCACGTGTCTTAATGGTATTATGTAAAACTTCCTTCACAGAAATGGATGCAAGAGGCAGTAGAAGGTTTCAATCTTGTTAACTGATAGTATAAATCTTTCCCCACATGGGAAGATGCTTTGAACAGATGATCCTGTAGAAAAGATGATTTTGTGGAAGAGCAGAGGAATTCTTTTCATTATGTCATGTATGGCTTCAGTTACTGTGTCATACCTGCTGTCAGTACTTCATCCTTAAACTTGCAGTGGATTAGATAAAATCAGTAATTTCTTGGTTTCTTTCCTGAATGCTTTCCCTCTTTATCATCAAGGCAAAATTCATTAGTACTATTATTACACTGTGGTAATATTTGCTATCTTGGATAGGAGATCCCCATGGGGATCAGGCTGCCTTTCACAAAACCCTGCTTCTGAATAGGTTTATAGACTTCATGTGAACATTTAACATTACAGGTTTTTCTTAATCTCGGTGTTCCTTGCTCCTAAATTGAAATTCTAATGCATCCATTTTTGTCTATATGATATGGAGTTGAGACCAAACTCTTTTGTTCCCATAAGGTTCTATTGAGCTCATATGAATATGACATGAAATTTATTTTTAAATAATAGAAGACTCTACTTCCTTTAGAGTTGTACAGCAAAGCCCGCGGCCTCGTTGCTGTGTGGAGTGGCCCCCATTTCTCTTTCCTGCAGTGATGTTTCTTCTGTCACGTTCTAGGTTATGTCTTAATAACTAGGGAGGAAATGCTTCCCGATAAGCCCTGGGGCTTAGTGTGGTCGTGAACAACAGGGATCTTCCATTTAGGTACTAATACTTCCCCATGTTCCCACTTGCATTCCCATGGGCAGTTTGTGACAAGCAGTTGCTGTTATGAGCAGGAGAAAGTCACCACTGCAGCATGTGATGGGAAGTTTCACTTCTGCTCTTTATATTTCAAAAAAAAAATCTGATCTCTGCCTGTATGAGGTGTTCAGGCTTCTACTTGTTTGCTGAAACTAGCTCTGCCACAGATGAAAAGGGAGCAGAGATGTTCTTCCCTCTTCATTGGGGTGGCTGCCAGGATGGAAAAGCTTCTCCCTCCAAAGACCGTACGAAAGGCAGAGCCTTTTCCCTGGTGGAGATTTATGAGCAAGAGCAGGTTTAGCAGCCACCCCAGCAGAGCCCGTCGCCGCAGCGGCCCCTGCGCTGCCCAGCTCTTGCAGTGAGTGAGAGCTTGGCCGGGGTCCAGCACATTTGCTAATTGTTCCTGGGCCCTGATTTACAGGGCGATGGGGAAGGTCGCAGTAAATCCTCTGCTGCAGCAGGAGGAAAGCAGCATACAATGTATAGATTAAAATCATCGCTGGGGATATTTGTCGGAAAATAACAACTCCTCTGCAGCCTTTGCATAGCTGGAAGATTGCATTAATACTCTATGTGACGACATCTACCAGAGTCCTGCTAACAGAGGTATTTGTTTTGTGTCCAAAATGACTAGAAAATATTTGTTTTTAATAATAGTGGTGGCCTCTGTAAGAGCTTTTGGCCTGTTTTTCACATTGCATTTCATAGTTTTGCCCCTGAGGAATACTAAAGGGAAGTGGTTAGGCCTGAAATGTCTGTTGCTAGAGCTGGGCTAAGTCCTAAATCTGTCCCTGGTGCTGCAGCCCTGCTGCTGGCCGACCTGCACCTGCAGTGCGCAGGGTCGTGCAGCGACGCGGCCTCCACGGCCCCCAGGCAGATGGGAACGTCCAGGGGCCCAAGCAACTCGGTCCTCTGGGGCTGCTCCTGAGTCCACAGAGCCCAGCAGGGTCTGGTGCTGGGGGAAAGGGGCATTTACCCCTCCTCGTGGGCAGAGCAGCCGGGGCTCTGGTGGAGCTGCTCGTGCACTGCAGGGTCTGAGCAGGGGCCACGCTGCCCTTGTCTCGCAGGGGTGCAACCCTGTGGGTGCCGCGTGCCATTCACAGCTGTGGTTAAGCCCCAGGCACCCTTAAAAAGCTGCTGCACTAACCCAGTTTGGTCCAAGGGCTTCTATAATCTGGAAGAAGGTGCCGTCCCCATCTTCAGGGCACGGTGCTGGGAGAAGCAGGTCCCAGGGGCTTTGCGCTGCCACCTACGCTAAGGGTCCTCAGCGCCCACCGCCGCCCCAGCATGTCGCTGTCCTTGCTGCCTCTCGCTGTCCCCGCAGCGCCACGCAGGGCTACGTGCCAGTGGGGGCTGCATAGCACACAGCCCCTGCAGCAGAAGCCGGCCCCAGCATGGGCTCGTTGCGGCTTGCAGAGTTCCCCTGTCGCCACCTCCAAATTACCATCCCCTCCAGGTCTGTTTTTCTCTTGGAGAGCCTCTCTTTGCTGCCACGAAGGGGGCACTGAGGAAGGGTGCGTGCAGCTGCACAGCTCTGGGACGAGGTGGGAACTGCTCCGGGGCCAACCAGCTTTGGGAAAAATCACATTGTATCATTTGCTTTTTAAAAAGCCAAGTTATATTCCTGTAATGATTTGGAAATAAAAGCTTCATTCACCTTGTATTTCATACTAAGTTAATTAATGTGGTTTTGTGGCATAGATATTGGATTCGGTTGATATGATTAAAACAGGTATGTCAGGCTGCTAAAATGCTTCGCTTCTTGCAATGGGAGCAGTACTCAAAGGTGCTCGTATGTGCGAAGCTAAAGCCGATCTTGACTTTATCCCTCACACTTTGCTATGCTGGTGTTAGGGGATATAGCTAAAAATACAAGTCCTGCATTGCACTGCGGCTGCAGAGCGTTCTTGGCCACCAACAAACTCCCGTCGAGCGTTTCGGGGTGCTGTAGCCCGACACAAACTAATGCAGTTAGGGATGTCCGACACCGGCCCCTGCCAGCAACCCGCAGCAGCGCCCTTGCCGGAACGTTAAAGGTCGCTGTTGATGGAGCCCCTCGTTCATGAACACCAGGATTAATTTGTTGTCTGCTTTAATGTATTGTCCTGAACTTGCTGGGTTTTGGGAACATAGAAATCTATTAAGAAGCTTAATAGAGCAGCTCATTCCAATTATAAGAAATATATTGGTGGAGAAAATGGAAATGCATGGGAGATCGATGTATTAAGCAGTTGCCTGAATGGAGGAAACAGAAGAAATAGATTAAAATTAATTCTGCTTAGTGCGAAGAAGATACTTGCTTCTAGATAATACTAACACGTAGGGCTGCTTGCACTGTAGGGAAGGACGAAGTGTTTCTATCCTGTTTGGATCAAAATCAGATAGAGAAGATATATACAATGTCTTCCTTCGTTGTTTTTTTATGCCCAATAGAACTGAAATATGGGAAAGAATGTCTGAGCCATTTGCCATATTGTGTATTTATTAATTTTGCCTTCTGTGGTATACAAATCATTTAAAATGAAGTGATTGCCACTTAAACCTCAATTCAGGTTACCTGTGGAATAATATCTGTGAGGATTTTTTTTTTGTTTAGATGATTTTCCCATGCTAGAATGATATAGCCAAGCACTGCAAGGGGGAGACTGCCTGACCTCCTAACTCACGCAGAATTTGGGCGTTTGCACTAAATTTCTGCTTAGACTCCAATAGCCAGGTATGTTATTGCTCAAGTCTGTTTTAATGTAAATAAATATATATATAATGCTTTCTTATGCCAGCATGAAACACAGCTCGGAATAGGAATTATAGGAACTGTCCTTTTTTTTTAGCAAGCTTTCAGTGTGCTCGTAGTAGTTTTACACTCTTCAGAAGAGAGCCAGCACGTTTCGCAAGCCTGCAGATGCTGAAGACTCAGAGACCTCGAGCTCCTACAGTGATTTGTACAGCCCATACGCGCTGCAGACACCAGTGCACGTGGGGAAAGAGGTGGTTTCGTGAGGATCTCGATAAACGATTCTGTGACGTGGTCATAGTGTGGAAAGAAAGCGTGAGGCCTTCATTCCTGAAAATATTAAAACCTGACCTAGCTGAGATAGCTCATGTTATTCAAAATAAAAACACAGTTTTTTGGAGGGGAAATAACTTTCAGTCTATTTGAAGGTGTGCATTCTATATAATTTTATTCAAATCCTGTTGCCAGAATTTGTAGTGTAGCACTTAAAAAGCGTTTTATAGTTGGTCAGTTTCTCCTAGTGGTCTCTGTAGCAATTTCATATACTTGGATTTCCAAACAGGTTTTTACAAAGTTCATCATTATAAAAGTCTCCTATGGAAACAAAGGGCTCATGAGCTCAGCCCCTCTCCCCGTGATGCTCCACCTGCCCAGGCTGCAGCTATTCTAGACACACAATAACCTTCGTTCACATCCAGGGAGGAACAAGCCCTCCAAAATTACTCCCAGAGTTGAGCTGCATATGTTTTGGGGGTAGTTTTATGTGCTATAAGGTGTCCTTTTTGGCAGCTATGCAGTGAAAACATATGTAGACAGGTTGGGAGGGATGATTACTTTGCTTTGTGAAATGGATTTACAAAATATTTTACCTTTGTTCACATTTACAGTGCTGGATGTTGGGCTAATATTGGCTGTGCTAATATCCATTTCTGTTGCACCTGGCCGGTGGGAGCAAGTCCTGGAGGGGCAGGTGCTGCGGGGCTTTGGGAGCAGCCAGCACTGCTGGATCCGACCCTTCTCTCGTGCAGAGGCAGATCTGCAGAAAGCAGAGCTGGGCTTGAGAAGCATCCTTCCAAAAACAAAATGTATTTCTCCATCTTTGACATTACTGTTTTGAATGAGTAAACGCATTTTTGGATGTTTTGTATAAAATTACCTAAAGCAGCTCCTATATTTGGAGGAGCCCTCAGGTCTGGGCACTGCTGTGTCTTAAGTCACGTCGCTCAGCACTTCCTTCTTTTGGCAGCTATCTCAATTTCCTTTACTCTCTCCTACTCTATTTTTACTTCTTGTTTAACAAACTCATTCCAGGGTATGTTTTGTATAATAGAAGACTAAACTGTTGCAAGCGATTTTAAAGACATTGAAATACAGAAATATTTAAGACTGCTCAGTTTGATTCACTGTGCAACTGGCTGCGCTGCTGCTTTTTCAAGGAGAGGAATTGCTCCCACTGCCGCATTGGAAGGGAAAGCCCAAGGACCCACTCTTTTTTCTCTCCCGAGCACCAGGCTTCACTCTTGTGTGGGCTGGTGGGGTCTAAAAGGCGGCTGCTGCCTCACGAGCAGCATTGCTGAGGGGACCGAAGGGAGCGAAGCTGCTCCGCGTATGGAGACAAACGTCACCCTGCGCCGAGGCTGCGGCCTGGGGGGGCCGCGTGCGTGGGGCAGGGCCTGCCCGCTCCCGCTGCCCCCAGCAGCCCTGGGCCTGCTCCCCTGCCCTGGCCGGGGCCTCCTCTGCGGGTACGAGGGGAGCGGAGCAGGGAGCCCACGGCCGCTCTGCTGCGAGCCGGAGGCGCAGTCAATACCGGGTTGTGGTCTCGGCTGGGAGGGCAGATCGTCGCCCTGATGGAGCGACACCTGCTAGTCCGAGCCGGGTTTGCGAGACCGATAGTGATCCAAGCTTTTGTCCCTGCAAAAAGCTTGGAAGATACGGTTTTAATCTTCCCGAGTGCTGAGCTAGGATGTGCATTAAACCTAATTCATTGTGATGCTCGGAGGGAGCAGGGGCTGGCCCGGGAAACGCGCCCCGCGTTGGCCACACGAGCAGCTCCCGCTCCCGGTAAGGCGCAGTGGAGCTGAGCCGGCTGCTCTGGAGCCTGGGTGTTTCACTGCAGCAAACGAGCAGCTATCAGCAGAGGTGAGGACAAGCGGACGTTTGCCTTTGAAGCCACTGCCGCCTGATTGAGATCAGCCTTTCTTATTAACCAGTATAGAAAAGTAACATCTTCATATTTTTTTTTAAGGTTTGTTATTATGAAACAGCGGAGATGCCAATATTTTAGGGTTCAAGGTATGATTGCTACTGAGGGAAGCATTGATAAGCTTTAGCAAGGTATGGCTGATTTGCTGTAAACTTAAAAGCATAAACTAGCACTGTTAATGTTGGGAAATTCTGGCACCTCTCTTAGTGCCCTTTAACGTATGCTTATTATTTTCACACCACTAGTTGCCCTTTGGATGGATAATTTGCCACGCAAAGCAAAGCAATTAGTCTGCTGAGCCTCTTATTTTCCTTCCAGCCATGGCTAATGGAGAAAGCTAATATAATATTTTGCATTTTTGTTCCACCTTCACTGCAAGAGCCCCGGTGTTTACTTGGGCAAGGTGCCCCGGAGCTGCTGGAAGAGCAGAGCCGTGGCAGGCGAGCGCCGCGTGCCCAGCCCAGCTGGGGTGGCGGGCAGCTCAGGTGCAGGCAGCCCCGGTTGATGGGCAGCACCTCGGGGCACAGCTGCTGCTGCAGAGTGGGGCCCTCAGCGGGTGGAGGGGAGCGGTAGGGAGGTGGTGGGGAGGGAGCGCTGGTTGTGAGGGCGTTCAGAACCTGTCCCCCTCCCTGGGGTGTTACAGTGGCTGCTGGGGAGCCTGTGCGTGCTGAGGGGACCAGGTAAGCCTGGTCTCCTGCCCCTGCAGTTCCCTGGTGTCGCTGGGGCTATGGGATAAGGTGGCAGGAAGGGGGCATTGCCATGGATTGGTGCTGGCTGGGGCTGGGCACGATGGGGTGCTGGCTGTGCTCCCTCAGCCCTGGTGCCAGCCCAGGCCTCGTGCAGACGCGGGGGGCTGGGGAAGGGCGGCCGTCTCGGCGGGCGGCTTGGAAAGCCTCGCGGTGCCGCAGGGGAGGCGTCGTGTCGGGGCAGCGCACGTCGGGGCAGCACCATCTGCGCGTGCAGGTGGCACCGCGGGGCCGCCGGTGGGAGGCCGTGCGTGCGCTGCCCGGGGTGCCCTCGGCCAGCCGGTGGCCGTCTGCTCGCGTTGCCCAACTCCCCTGCCCAGCAGAGACCTGGGGCACTGCCCGCTGCACAGGGGTGCACGGCGTTGGTGTTCGTGAGTGAGTGGGGCCTGTTGTCCCCTCGCCTTCAGCTGCACTCCAAACCTCGGAAGGGCATTCGGGATGTTTCTTTTTTTTTCTTTTAAGCAGTATTTCTAAACAATCTGGAGTAAATTAGGCCTTTACAATTGGAAATTTAATTTGGGGTCATCTTTAAATGAACTCTAAAAGCATTAGAGTCTGGCCAGGGTCTTTGTTCTGGGCCGAAGCCCAACGTATCGTCTCCACATCAATCCCAAGGTCCCTTTCCAGCACAAGACACTATTGATTTCTTTTTTTTTTTTTTCCTCCCATTTAACAGAAGTCATCTCCCTGGCGATCACGTCGTGTGTCTCTGCCAGTAGATCAGCCGCGCCGCCCGTAGGCAGAGGGAAGCATCGGTGGCTCGCGCATGGTGCAGAGGAGCGGCCGCTGGCTGCGGTCCCCCAGCAGGGCTGCCCCGTGGGGCTGGGCAGGCTCCTGTCACAAGGAGGTCATCTCTCACGGCTTGTGTGTGTGTGTCTCCTTTTTGTTTTTAACTTTCTTTAAAAGGTGGGGGAAGCAAATGCATGAAAGAGGCCAGTTTAATCTCTGATTGGCTTCAGAAGTGGTGCCCTCATCCAAAAGAGCCTCCGGCAGATCAATATATCAATGTGTTTTGCTGTGACTGGTTAGTGTTTCCAAGGCAATGGATGTGCTTGGTGGCAGATGACTGCACATCCGAAGTTTTCAATCCTTAACCTGGCTGCAGTTGTTCCTTTGTACTCTGTATTTTGACAGAAATCTCATTTAATTCTTTTGCACGTATTCTGGCGTAAGGAGCACATCCGAGAGGATAGAGAGTGTGAATACCGTGCTGAAGGAAGTAGTACCTGCTGTATATTTCCATTTCTGGAAATTTGCGGTCACAATTGGCAGATTCATGTAAGCAAGGTACGGTTGTGGTGAATTGGTTTCCCACTTGAATCACTTAATATTAAATATGTGAATCTCGAAGTACACATGTAGCTAAAAGATGGTTTCTTCCTTTGAACCTCATTTAACGTATGTTAAATGTGTGTGGTATGTTTGTTTGTTTTAAATAAACACCCAAAACACACCTCTTGGAGTAATTGTTGCTGTTATCAAATTTTGGACCCTTGCTTCACGTGTATCAGTTGGTAGAGCACTACTAGCAAGTGTGGGGTATATGGAAGTGACCAGCTGGCCAGCAGGTACCAGGCTGAGTACGTGCCCGGGTAGCTAGCAAGGGCTGCTTGCCAGTGACATTTCCCTACCAAGCCACTTGCACTGCTTCTTGGATTGTGTTTAAGCCAGTTTTGCTAAGGGAACAGCTCTTTGCACAGATTCTCCCTTAATCTGTCCTTGAAGGGATTTCATTTCTTTCCCGATGTAAATGGATAAGCAGTTCCATACACATGGTTTTAATTGAATTAAGGTCAATAAAGTGCTTCTACTCTGGGTGCCAGTGAGGTTGGTGCTTTTGCTAAAGGGCTAAAGCGTGCCAGGCTCATTGCCTTGTGGTGTACAATGCTGTCAGCGGTGCCACTCCTTGTGCTATCTTGTTGCTTGTGAAAAAGAAGCAATTGCAGTTTTTTGCAATGTCTTGATGCAGCATTTAGCTGAGGGTGGAAGGCCAAAGCTCTTTGGTTTGAGTAATATGAGATTTTGATAGTTTTAGTTGAAACTTGTGAAGGAAACTGAATTTCTTCCCAGGTGAGGAATGCTTCAGTGTAAGCTGACATTGAGTTGAATGGAAAATAATCACAAATAAGGGACCGATGGGAGTTTGAGTTGTAGCATATGAAATAAGAATAAATTTCTTAAAATAAAGGCCAGGTGGCAATGCAAGTCAGGGCAATGCTGTCCTGTCTACAACTAACTAAGTTAGTGCAGTTACCAATAATTACCACATCCTTAAATGACCATATTGTATTCAGTAATGTCAGTAAGGTCAATCCTCAGTCACAGGATCACAGGGGACACTCCAATGGCTCTTAATGTGCATCAAAATGAGAAGATTGATACTGACAAGGTGACCTTGGCTCTGACGGGGCACTTTACTTGGAATGCCGCAAGTTTTCCTTGCCTATGATTGACAACCCCCTGGGCACGACTACTTCCTTGCTTTCTAATTTTCATTTCTCTTAAGTTGCAACACAAATTAAGGTAGGTATTTTAAATGACCTGGCGTTAGTACAAGCAAAGCCTCGTAAGTATGGCCTTATTTTTTTTATTTCTGTGGAATGTCGCTGCCCCCTCATCGGTGCCCCATGTCCCCTGGGTGCCCTGTGGCCGTCTCCGGATGACCCCGGCTCGGCGCTGGTGTCTGGCAGGCAGTTCCGTAATTAAAGCGTGTGGCCTGACATCAGTTCCGAATTCGTCTTTCCTTCAATTTTTCATGTCCACCCAATTCATTCTTTTGTTCTCTTAACCTTTTCTGTACCCAACAGCATTTTATTCCTTGGCTTTTTTTTTTTTTTTTGTTCAGCTTTTTGACTTACGGGTTTTTTATTGTCTTGTATGGAAAAGGACTTTCATTGATCCCCTGTTAACATCTGGAACCATCCACACTGCTCTACTTCATAACTTGTTTTTTTTAAGTAAACTGATTTTGTTTAAGATAAGTTTGGCTAATTCTGAAGGAAGTGCTCTGTAAAGCTGTTAAAGCATTTTTTGTCCGTGATGTGAACCTCTGTATTTTCCACTGGGAAAACCCTTCATTTCAAAAGCAGCAAGTGAGCAGAGAAATGCAATGTTTCTAAATACTTAGAGACAGGCTAAGAAATGGCATTTTAACAAGGTTTAGGCAATATTTTGGGCTTGGAATTACATATACTGAAAAAAAAAATTGTATTTCTCTGCCTGAAGAAAACGCAGGTGCATGTCCGCTTGTAGGTTTGATGAACCAAATGTAGGTCTTGAAGGCTGTTCTGTGGTGATATGGGTTAATGAAGTGTTTGGGCTTAGTGAGCACTGTCTTCGTCAGCAGAAAAAGAGAGCTTTTTAATAATAGTAGGCATCTCTGGGGATCTTGCCCTTTGACGGTATAGGCTAGGTCATGATATCATGTCTTGACTAATTGACAAAACTGTTATGAGGCAGCTGGAGGAGAAAGGGAAACTATAAAATGTAGTAAATCCATGACAAAACACAGCTTTTGCTACAGGGCTCCTTGACCTAAGCTCCCTTGTAGGTGATGTATAGTCAGTCAAGAAAACAGCGCTCCCACTTTCCTCCCTGTGACTTAGTAGAGCTGTAGGTGGGATGTTTTATGCTCTGCAGACCTTCCTGAGGACTATGGTATGACTAGCTTAGGAAATACAGTGCTCTGGATAAAATAACCTAGCTGCGCACGCCTATGTCAATCCAACAGCCTTAGGTAGAGTACAGTGTGAGAAGTAACTGTAAGGTTTGAGTAATCCTGAGGAGGCCAAGCTGACAGCGGTTATAGGGATGGGGACAAAGGAATGTGCTTTGAACAACATCTAAAAAAAAAGCTCAGAAACCATGCATTTAATAAGTTTATATTTGATATATATAGTTATATATATGCATATATTTGTCCCCTCACTCCCTTAGCTAGTAAGGTCTATTCTCTCTAGAGTGTAATGAATCTGAGGTGGAAAACAGGCCAGGGAATGTCCTGGGCTCCCTTGGGGAGGTCCCCTGCGATGACCGGCTTGCAGGCTGCAGCCACGGGCCTGAACCCTTCCATCTCGGACAGAGTTAAAGGCATAATTATAATGGCATTTATAATTATAATGGCTACATGCTTGGTGTTTGTGTCACAAAACAGCAGTAAAGCCCCCATTGCCTCTCCTGCCGTTCTCAAGTGCAGACGTCGGGCAGGTTTGTTCCTGTGTGGCAGAAGCTCGTGCTCTGCTCCTTGCCCTTGGGCAAAGCTCAGGAGCAGCCGAACGCAGGGGTCGGAGGCGGCTACCTGGCTCGGACGCCGTCCCCGTGCGGTGCGCTGACAGAGCCAACCGGCTCTACACCTTCTATGAAGAGCTTGAGAGCTGGATTGCAAGAATTTAGTTCTTCTACGTTTTCATGCAAACTGTGCTAAATCGTCTTCAGCTCCCTAAACAGTCTCCCTTACAGACTTTGTCCCCAATAGAAGAGATGCAGGTAAAGCTATGCCTTTTTTCAAGGTACGATATTGGGAGTTAGCAATGTTCTCCTGCGATAAACTGGTCTAAGATACCAGTATTGGATACTCTGTTGCTATCATAGATTGTGCTCATAGTTTAACTGCTAGAGGTCTTCTCCCTTAACAGATAATCATCAGCAAAGAGAAATGATCTGTCAGGCTTTCTGTCTTGGAAAGTCTTCCATTTTTCAGACTTTTTTTGAAACTGAAACCTGGAGTTGAAGAGCAGAGAAAGCAGCCTGGGTTTAACTCGGAAAGGGACAAATGGGTTGGTACCATAGATGGGTACCACAAACACTAGGCAGAGATATCCTTGGGGGCTGACATCCCCACCGAAGCCATCTGGGAGCTGGGGGAGCAGAAGAGGAGCGGGTGCAGGAGGTGTTTGTGCTCATGGGCCTCCCTTTCGAGCAGTGACCGCTGCTATGAGGTCGCGTGCACCGACACGTGTGCCAGGACAGCAGTACCTCTGGGTGCCTTCTTGCTTACCCTGCATCCTATGTGGTGTGCTGCAGACAGTGTGCTCTCTGTGCTGACTTGACCCAGGGGGAAATATTGCTGGTATCGGTGGTACTATTGGCACAGGCAAAGTCCTTGTGAACACTTACAGACACAGGTCATTAACTCTTTTTCTTTAGAATTCAGTTTCACATGCAAACAAAACTTTTTTTTTAAAAAAAACTATTTTTTTTCTATTCTTTTTTCTCCCCTACTGATGTCTACGAGTCAAATTTTGTGTTCTTTCCAGTCATTTTCGCAATTTGAACTACATTTTTTTTCTGTCTTATTTTCCTGCATAATATTGCTGGAGCTTTGTTTTCCCATCTCTTTATCCTTCTGTCAGAAGCAAATTTAACCTCCCAGATGTCAAACAGGATGAAAAAGGAAACTTGTAGCAGAAAGTACCACCATCCCTGAGGGGCCACATCTCGAAGGCTTTGCCAGATCTTCTGGTTTGTCAGTCAAGTGCAACTCGGGAAGCCGTGGCCACCACCTCGCTGCTCTGCTGCTGTAGCCTTGCTTGGGCCTCGGCTGTCGAATGAGGTGGCTCCTGAAGAGCAGCGCTATCCTTGCCCCCCTCGGGCAGGGAGTCTTGCTGGGACCTGGTGGGCTTGCCAGGGTGTCTGTGCACATCCAGCCTGTCAACCTGCAGCCTGAAGGGGAAGAGAAACTTTTATTCCGTTGAATTCTCCATGACAGAGGTTATTGCAAAAACCCTGCGTCTCTCCCTGTTTGATGTAGTTTCATCATGTAACAAAATGGGACCATCGATATCGGTTTCTCATGCTTTTCTTCACAGCAAATGAGCTTAATGCTTTTTAATACTTGAGGATAGATCTCTGTAAAATATTAGGTGAAATGATTTCTGAATTATAAGTAAATACTAAAAATAATGCTTGCCATCTACGTTTAATGGTTGGGATATTTTGCTCCGTCTTCTGAAAGACACCTGAGACTTTTTTACAGCTTAAGTGAAGAAACTGATAAAAATCAGAGGGCTTTTCTTTGTTGTAGTTTTAATTTCACTTATGAACACAGCAAAGACATCCAATATTGACCTGACCTATAGAAAATATTGACATTAGAGGCAGAAACTTTACTGGATAAGGTGCAAGATAAGAACAGAAAAGAACAGAAATCTTTTACCCAGGGTGCACTGACGATTTAAAGGCAGCTTGAGGCTAATGCAAAGAGACAGATTGTCTGGGTTAATACCAGCTGGGAAAGGACATCAGGGGAAAAAAAACTTAAGGAAAGAAGATGCAGAATGTCTTTCCAAATTCTGATTGACTTTAGGGGCTATACTCCATTTTGCAACTCTAGAGTAAAGCAGCTGAAAGGTTTGTATATTCCTTTCCATCTGCAAAACTTTAAATTTCTGGTTTGCTTTCAAAGAGCAAGGAGACCATTGCCTTGATACAACAAAATGTGTTTGCATCAATAATGTTGCTCTTGCCAGTACTTCTGTAGTACTGTTAGATACCTTGTGTTACTATTACCTGTCCTAAAAAGATGAGAAGCATGTTAGCTCTTTGGAGTAAACCAAGTAGAGGGAAATGATAACTATTGCTTTTTGTTGTGGTACTTCCTAGAGGATTAAGCAAAAAGCAAATTACCCCAGATATCAATTAAGGGGCCACAGGAGTTAAAAAAAAAAATGGGAAGGGGCGTTAAGAAGGCCTCATAGCCTGATAAAAGATGGAAACATCTTGAAATGGGGTTATCTGGATCCTTCTCCTTGCTTAGGAAGTGTAGCTAGAGAAATCTTTGTCTTGAGCTGCTTCCTTTTGTTTTTTATTTGCTCACTTCTCGCTCCTTGCTGTGTGGGTATCGGACAGCTTGTGACCTGGCTTCTGCTTGGATTTTGCTGCCCCTTTCTACGTTTCCTTTTCTGAAAAGTGGGGATGTCGTCTGTCTCCTTTACTACTACCAAAAGTAACCTGAAATAGTAACCGTTAGTATTATACAAGTACTGATCTTATTGCAATATGAATAATCGGTAATCACAATAATTAAGTAAAACTGATCTGCCTAAGAGCAGAGCCAGGAATAGACTCTCTCTCTCGTGACTCCTGGTCCAGTGACGCAGCTGTTAATTCACACCACTTCTGTTTCAGCTCATTAAAAATCTTCTCCCACAGCCCTTCCCCAGCAGCCAGAAATTTTCCTTTTAGTAGAAGGAAGGCACTTCCTTTGGGATCCTAATTCCCTGCACAGTGAAAGCCTCTGCTTAAGAGTATGCACTAACTTTTGAAGTATTGTTAGCCTTTTTTGACCTGAGAAGTGGGGACTGAACTCCTAGACATAAGCTTAAAAGGTATCTCAAAGGCATGACAGAGGCATTTTCTTTTTATGTTAAAATGCTGCAACTATGTTAAAAACTTTAATTTTAATTAAAATCTTAGTTTATTTTAGTGAGGAGAATGCCCAATCCTGCTCCAAAGTCAACTAAACTGTTAACTGCAACTCCAGAATGGGGAAGGGGGAGCTGGAAATCAGCACTGTGATATTTCACAGTAATAGATTAAGGGTTGCAGGGACCATTACGATCTTCTAGTTTATTCTTCTATAGAGATCAGCTATGCAGAAAGTCTTTTAATATTTTCCTCATGTGTAGTTCAACCTATGTTTTTAAGTAGATATCTATTTAAATTAGTCCTAGATGAGGGATAATTTGCCTTATCTTGTGGCAAGCTGTTCCAAGCCTAAGGTAAGTGTTTCAATGCTATGGGTGTGATGGCTTTGCTAGGAAGGGTAGCCAGACCTCGTCAGTGTGCAAGAGCAAATGAGGGGATCCTGGCTCCAAACTTTTCATGAAGGCACTGTCAGTCACCCTTTGGTTTCTCCTATATAATTATGTCAAAAAGCTTGTATTCTATTAAATTTTTGGCAATTAAAGAAGGATAACTTTTTTCTTCTCCCCATAAATACAGCTGAACGGGGTCTAATATCTTAACTAAAAGATCATTCTTATTTTCTTTAAATCACTTTTCCGTGAAAGGTACAATGCGTAGTTCTCTAAGCTTTTCTTCTTTTATCTGGTATGCTAATAGGTTGGAAAGGTGCATCAGGAAATGTGTGTTTAAGGGGCGGGAGAGGCGAGGAGAGGCAGGGCACCTCCATCTGCTCCCATGATATGGCATCTAGAGTGATGTGCATCGCTTGGAAAAGAATCCATTAAGAGCAGCAAGCTTGAAAGCCAAAGCAAATGACAGGATATGTGAGGGATTAGTTGGAAGGAGCATCTGCTAATACTGAGCAGTGCTTTTTGAAAATGAATGTGAAGCATTAGTGTGGTTGTGAGAATTAATTTTAATGCTTCTCCCTGGAAGAGAAGGAGTAAGATGCATGTTTTTCTTAAGCTTATTTAGATGTATTGTTTCCGTTTCTTGTTTTATCTGAAGTCTGAACCCAAATTCAATTCCTAGCAGAAAAGCAATGCCTGGAATGCTGACTCTTCCTGATCCCCTGGAGAAAAGCGGCTCCAGTGCGGCAGAGTGGATTGCTTCGTTTAGGTGGAGCTAATGACATGCTTGATCAAGGAAAGGCAGGCTGCCTAATGCTTATTTATTGAGTGATAAGCAATGGAAAATTAGCAAGCAACCGTGGCACATCTCTCGGGCTTTATTGATCTGATCTCTCCCAGAACCGATTTCTCCATGAAAGCAATCTACCTGCTCCGAGGAACTGGGGCACATGCACTGGAGTTCAATTGAGCCTAGCTATCGTGATAAATGCAGATTGTGCCCGGCTTTTTTCCCAGGCGGCACCAAAGAACAAATGTTCCAGAATCTTCTGCTAGCTTTATTATTGATGCTTTACGGGGTTGGATGTATGTGGTGTTTATGGAATGTTTTTCTTTTAAGATGTCCAACTGTTCCACCCTCGATCTGGCCCAGCCGGACAGCTGACGTGGCAGACTGCTGTGATGCATGAGTGACACTAACACTGGTGCGTGCTGAGGGAAAAATTTTCCTGACAGGGTGCCAGAGCACTGGAACAGGCTGCCCAGAGAGGTTGTGGAGTCTCCTTCCCTGGAGATCTTCAAGACCTGCTTGGATGCG